>PVJC01000250.1:0-142283 GCA_004026665.1 Murina feae | reverse complement strand
GCCCACCAGCCAATCAGAGCGGCTGTATGCAAATTAACCCAGCCAAGATGGAGGCTGGCAGGGTGGCTCTGCACTGGGAGCCTCCACGGCCGGCCGGCATAGCTGTGCCAGGTGTGTCAGCTCAGTGGGAGGGGGGGTCTGGCCTGGGGCCTCCTCGGGGCGTCCAGGAGCAGCTGTCCTGGGTCTGCTGCCTAGCTCCGCCCCTGGGAGCCTCCGAGGGGTATCCAGGAGCGCCTGTCCCAGGTCCACTGCCTGGCTCTACCCCCTGGGGGCCTCTGCAGGGTGTGCAGGAGCAGCCGTCCTGGGTCTGCTGCCTGGCTTTGCCCCCCGGGGCCCTCTGCGGGACATCCAGAAACACCTGTCCTGAGTCCACTGTCTGGCTCTGCCCCAGGGGCCTCCTCGGGGGCATGCGGCAGCACCTGTCCAGGGTCCGCTACCTTCATCCGCCCCCCAGGGGGCCTCCACAGGGCGTGCGGGAGTGTCTGCTGCACAGTGCGGAGAATCCGAAGCCAGTTCACTGCCCAGCTCCACCCCGGGTGTGTTTGCTCAGCAGCAGGGCCCCACCGAGGGATTCTGCATCAGCATCCGCCCCGGCTTGCCACCCAACTCTGCACCAGGTGTGTCCCCTCAGCGGTGTGGGCCCACCAGGCGTGTACAATCGTGGGCCCTCCGGTGGGAAACGTCCAGGCCTGCACTCACCAGCCCTCCCACCCCCCAGTGCACGAACCCTGAAGGGGCTGTGGGCAGCCTGAAAATAGCCCTCAGCCCCTCACCCAGGCTGGCCAGGCATACCAGCAGGTGGACATCCCCCCCGAGGTGTCCCAGACTGCAAGAGGGCACAGGTCGGGCTGAGGGACCCCCACTCCCCGAGTGCACAAATTTTTGTGCACCGGGCCCCTAGTATAAGAATAATGTGATAATGTTATATGGCAAAAAAAGAGCAGCTTTGGCCAGTGTGGCTCAGTTGGTTAGGCATCATCCCATGCACTGAAAGGTTGCCAGTTTGATTCCCAGTCAAGGGCACATGCCTGATTGTGGGCTCGATCCTTCCTGGTGGGAGTGTGCTGGAGGCAGCCCATTCATGCTGTGTTCTCACACCAGTGTTTCTCTCTCTCTCTCTCTCTCCCTCTCTCTCTAAAAAGTCAATAAAAACTTTAAAAAACAGAGAGAGAGGGCATAAAAAAGTGATGTATGGACATTTTATAAATTGTCATTTCTTTTTTAGGGGAAATTCTTTTAAACAGAGGTCAAATGAACACATATCAGTTTCAGGTGTTCAACAAGCTGATTGGATATTTGTATATATTGCAATATAGTCACAATAAGTCTAGTTAGCATCTGTCCCCATACATAGCTACAGAAAATTTCCTGTTGTAATGAGGACTTATGAGATATATTCTCTTAGCAACTTTCAAATACACAATACAGTATTTTAACTATAATCACCATGCTGTACATTACATCCTCATGACTTATTTAGTCCCTGAAAGTTCGTACCTTTTAGCTTCTCCATGCATTGCACCCACCTTGTAACTTTTTAAATCCTTTGGAGAAGATGCTCCATGTGAAGATTTCTCTGACGGAAGGCCAGCACTTCTCTACCAGATTAAGCCCGCGTATCTTTCTCCAAGCTGATTTCTTCGCATGGAAATCACCCATATATATCAAGGGCTCCCTATGTTACATTAGGCATCGTTTTAAGCATTTTACATATATGGTCTCGTTTAAGCTTCACACCATGCTATGTTCAAAAACAAATTTCCCAAGTTCAAAGCCTTCATTTATTTATTTGTTTGTTTGTGAAACAGGGATTGAGCGTCTGCGATTGGCCAGGCACTGCACTGTGTGCGATGGATGTGAAGATGAAAACAGGATACCGAGCACATATGGGAGATATGGACCCACAGACACACGCCCAGTGGAGTGTAATCGGAAGGAGGTGGGGCGGGCTGGTTAGCATGCTGGCTTCTGGTCCGGGCCTTGTGGTGGACTGTCAGCCTCATTATCTACCACCCAGTGCCCTTGGGTCACACTTGTCTGTCCATCAAGTGGCAATAATAATACTGATAAATTGTTGCAAGAATTAAAACAAACCAACATGTCAAGCATAGATGAAGAAACCGACATCTAATATATAGTTAATAAATAAATAGTACCTATTATTATTCTTATTACTACTATTCCTGTCACTGCTGTAACAATTAGGAAAAGTGTTGTGGAATTATAAAAACTCTCAGAACAAGCAGTTCCCACCTCTCATCAATGTCTCTCCTCACAGATTTTACCAGATTTTCCAGGGGTTTCTGAGGACCATCTGTAGACCAGGGCTGACCAGTAATCACAGCTCTTTTGTTCTGTGGAGCAAGCACCTTGCCCTGTCTCCTAGGAAGAAATGTGACCGAAGGTTATGTTCTTTTTTTCTTTTTAAAAAAATCTTCAGCTGAGGATATTTTTCTATTGATTTTTAGAGAGAATCAGGGGAAGAAATAGGAGGAGAGAGAGAGAGAGAGGGAGGGAGAGAGAGAGGGAGAAACATTGATGAGAGAGAGACACATCAGTCAGGGATGGAGTCTGCAACCAAGGTACATGTCCTTGACTGAGAATCGAACCCGAGACCCTTTGGCCGCTGGGACGATGCTCTAACCACTGACCCACACTGGATAGTGCGATTGAGTTCTTTTTCAATGTTTATGTTGTTTAAAAATTTTGTGTGTGCATGAAAATGTCCCTTCTCTGTAGAATTATGGAGGGATCATATACATTTGTGGAGGGATACTAATGAGATTACTTGGCAATCACATATAGAGCCCCCGCCCTCCCAACCTTAACTTTAAACATAATATTGTTGCTTTACTAAATCTGGGAACCCTGGGTTATACAAAGTGTTCTTTTCAGCAAAAGCAAAAGTCAACTTTCTTCCTAGAAAAAGTAAGGTGGTTTTTTTTGGGGGGGGGGCGGGCGCGGTTTGAGGAGGGGCATAGTCTTTGTTTTCATTTTTCTGTGGCAGCGGCGCTTTTGAATAAAAGACCCATTTTTCTAAGTGATGCATCTGCTTTTAATGTCTTAAACACTGGGATGGAGCAGACACGTCTTTCTGGTCTGGGTTTTCTTAAATAGCGAGAAGTCTTCATGATAAAGACAGCAGCCATCTAATAGAGAAATAACTCTGAGACAAAGTGCCGTGCTCCCCGCCATCGCCTCCCTGACAACCTATAAATGGGCCATATTGATGAAGTGAACGGGACCCTCTGGTCATTTTCAACTGGAAACTAATAATCCCCGTCATGATATCAGCCGTGCAATAACCTCGGTTAAAACTCGGTTCATCAAATAAATCACTCAGGAATGTTTCTATTTCTTTCTCGGGACGCATTGCACATCTGCGCAATGAAAGGCAGGGAGAAGCAATATTTCTTTGATCAGGATTTTTTTTTAATATTCTGTATCTGTCCCCGGGGATGCGAGCTTTTCAAGTGGGTGCAGCTAGCCCCTTGCTTTCTAATGAATGTGGAGAATTTATGAATTTCAGCTATAAAACCAAATCTGAGGGATTTTTCGTTTATCTCAACCTATATTTTATAGAAGGAAATAAAGCGGACCACAAGGTTGTATTGTGCCCCGTTCACTAAATCTCCTGACCCCTGGTGACCTTTTCAATGCGTTCCATTTGTGGCCACATGTGGGCGGGGGATACAAACAGATGATCGCTTTGTACTTCTCCTCCCAATATGTCTAAATACATGTAACACTTTTCATACCCTCGCGGCCGTGGACAGTCAGAGGTTGGCCGGAGCGTCAGACATCAGCCTCAGCTAATATTGTCAGATGTTAACATCCTGCTGACTCTGTTAATACTTGCGAGGTCTTGGATGAATTTTTTGAAATTTGTGAAATGGACATAGTTGTCATCCTGTGTCCTGGGGATCTGAAAAGCCCTAGGTCTGCTCTCCGAGTCTTAAGGCATTATGAATAGATGTCTTTTCTGCCTGTGAAAGAGAAAATACCAGACAATGTCTGATGAGGGAAGGAAGCTAAGCTTTCCTGCATGTGGAGGGCAACGTGAATGAAAAGATGGAGGCTCCAGTCTGCTCTTGGTGGTCCGTTCAACAGGTGCCGAGAGGAGGCAAGCATGGTTGGTAGAGAGCACACAGGTCTGGGGTCCAATGGACCCAAGTTCAAATCCCAGGTCTGCACCTGCCTGCTGGGTGGCAGGACAATTGTGTAAACCTTGAATTCCTCATGGGTGACTTTGGATAATGGTGCTGACCTCATAGAAGTGAGTGAAAAATGAAATGACGGAAGGTTTAGGAGACATTGAGCATCTTGCCTGTTTCATGGTAGATGCTGAATGAATCCAAGTTCCTTTCCTTTTCCTGAATTCAAGGCTCAGCCTTGCAAGCTGTATGACCCTGAGTGAGTTACCGAGCCTCTCTGTTCCTCAGCTTCCTCCTCGGAAAATAGAGACTATTATAGAATGTATCCTGCACGGTTATTATAAGTGAGATAATCTAAACAGTGCCTAAGTTATAGTGGGTGTCATTTATTATTGTTTATTATTGCTTTTTAAAACAGTCTTGCTGTTATTTCAGTTATTTCAATGATCATTATTTTTCCTCTTCTTGCTTCTTTTTCTCCTAATTCTATTTCTTCATCTGGAAATGGAGGGGGGTGGACCAGACATATTTCTGTCCCTCCCAGCTCTAATCTGTGGAGACTTGATATGTGAAATAGCATTTGCAAGAGCAATTGACCGCATGAACTGTTACGCAATGCAAGGTGGAAGTTTTGTAATTTGCGTTTCCTACCAATGCTTTTTCCTGCAAAGAGTAGCAATAGTCATCATTTATTGAGTGCTTGCTGTGTTGCCTGACATACTTGTTTTTTAGTATATTTTTTTTGTTTGGAATAATTTAGATTTACAGAAAAGTTGCAGAGAGTGTAGCGTTCCCATGTACCCTTCACGAAGTATTTGTTTTCACTAACATGACCATCATATATTACCACGCACATCCATCTAAAGCAGGGGTGGGGAACTTCCGGCCCGAGGGCCGTATAAGGCCCTGCCCAGGCATTAGGGGTGAGTTAATTAAATGTTTGCCCAAACAGATAGGGCTAATTTTTAAGTGGATAGTTTTATATGGCCCGTGAATTATAATTTTCACCACCCCTGTCTAGAGGAAGGAACCAGGATCCCTGTATGACTATGAACTAAGCTCTGGGCTTTGTCTGGATTCCACCATTGTCCCGCATGAATGCCTTCTCTTTCTATTCCATACAAAAGGTAGCCATTTTTCAATCGTTGCTTGTTTTCCACTACCTTGACAGTTTTGAGAAGTATCTGGTGTTTTGTAGGATGGCTTTCCATTTGTGTTGCCTGGCATTTTCTCGTAGTGAAACTACGGGGTTGGAGGGAAGACTACCACAGGGGTGGAGTGCCCCTCTCATGCTATCACATCCTTGGGACATTGTGATATTCCTGTGATATCTCAAGTGATGTCACCTGCCACACCTTTAATGCACAGCCCATTGTGTGGATCAGCCACAGGCGATCCCTCCACAGTCGAGGGACGCTTGCGTGGCTGAAGATAACTACAGCCCCTGTGAACATTCTCATACAGGTTTTTGTGTGAACATAACCTTCTCCTTCACTTGGGTAAATACCGAGGAATGGGATTGTTGAGTCACGTGGGGAGTGTATGTTTAATTTAATAAGAAATTGCTAAACTATTTTTCAAAGTACCTGTATCATTTTGTATTCCCCTAGCAACGTATGAGGTCAAATTCTCCATATCTCCGCCAACACTTGGCATTTTCAGGGTTATTGGTGCTGTGTTTTTTTGTTTTTGTTTTGGCCTTTTTAATAAGTGTATTGTAGTTTCTAAATTGTGGTTTTAATTTGCATTTCCCCGATGACGAATGATTTTGAGCATCTTTCATGCGCTTATTTGCACTTCGTGCCTTCTTTGGTGAAGCTTTTATTAAAATACGTTGCCCATTTCTTTAAAAATAGGTACTTTGTTGTCTCATTATTGAGGTTTGAGAGTTCCCTGTATGAATTTTGGATACGAATCCTTTATCAGTTGTGGGATTTGCAAATATTCTTCCTAATGAGCTTTGGCGTTGTTGCTGTTTTGTGCTTTCTTAAAAAAAATTTTTGCTTAACTATCTTTTGAAGAGCAGAAGTTCTTCATTTTGACATTATCCATTCTTTTCTTTCATGGATCATACCATTTGGCGTTGAAATATCTGAAACATTTGCTATCCAATGTCACAAAGATGTTACTACTTCTTCTAAACGTAGGCAACTCAGAATGAAATCTCAAGCCACAAACCCAGCTCCCAGTGGAGAGTTTTCACCCTCAGGAGCCCACCCCAAGGGGAACCCTCACTTTGTCCAAAGAGATAACATGTTAAAAATCAGTAAACAGCCAAGCATCTCCAAGTTGGACCAATGTTAAAGAAAGATACATTTTATCCGACTGCTCACTCATGTTTAAAAATGCCCCTTACAGCATCTCTTCCCCTCTGATGGAGTTGGCTATCGTGTGAGGCCAACCATGTTTTCTGAAATTTAAGCATTTTCAGGAAGAACCTGATATGACCCAGCTGAGCTGTAAGACACCTGTTAGGCCTGTCCCCCAACACCAGAGTGACAAAGGAGGTCTGCCAAACACAGAGGGCCTTGAATTAGTCCAACAGAGCACACCTTTGTGGGGGCCCTCAGGGACGCTGGCTTAATGAATGAAAAAGAGGGATTTGTAATTAGCCCAGCAATTGTGCCTGAATAGGTGTTTCCAGAGTCACTGAAATGTACGCCGTCCCCACGTTGAAAAGTGCCTGTCATTCTAATTATATGGTATATACGTACAGAAAACCCATTTTCTATAGACAGAAGGAAAAGGGGTGGGAAACAGCTATTTCTTAGGAACCTACTATGTGTTTCGCATGTTGCCTTCATGATGTCATTGAAGCTAGCAAATTCCAAATGGGTGGGGCTCAAAAATGAGGTTTGCTCTATATTTGTTTCTCCCAGAAAAAAAGGACACATTTCCTAGAAACTGTACCTGCCCCATAGAGTTATTACAGTCCATTGTTAGTGCCATTTAAGTGTTTAATTTACAGCCACGCCCTGGAACTTCCTACTGTACAACTCCAGCCAAGTTAGGCGGTTCTGTTGTCTACCCCACCCAGGCCCCTAGCCCTCTGGTAGATGAGATCAGGTGTTTTTGTGATGTTTCTACCAAGAAATACCCCTAACATCCCAATGTCCTGCCGATTTGCCAAGAAGGTTCTGAAAAGCCAGCGAGAGGCCGAAAGAAATGCGGTTCCTGTTTCAGGGAGGGAGCAGACAGCAGCTCCCCGACTAAGGGCTTTCTGAGAGCAAGGCACCATGCCCAAAACGGGCATGCAGAGCCCGTGTGTGCTCCTCGATGCCTCTGAGCTACGAGGACGCTGAGGCTGCTGGGAATGATAGAAGGCATCTGAAGTCACCAGTTACTAAGTGACAGAGCTGAGATCTGGTTCATTGAAGATGATACAGTTGTCCTAAAACCAGATTCCTCTTGGCTGCGAAGCTGCCAGTCTTTATCATTCTGTGTGCCGTTCCTCTTTGCTCTGCCCTCTCACACATACCCCTGAATGGAGAACACACAATCCACCCTGCCATTCCAGAGGGAAGCTAAAATGTGCCTTGGGGGTGCAAGAGGCTTGGTGGAGGAAGAGGAGGTTGGGGCTCTTCCTGAGCAGCTAGCCTTCCTCCTCCCACCAGGATGCTGGCTACAGAAATAGTGGTGAATTATGATGGTGGTAACGCTTTGATTTAATACCTGGTCGCTGTGTGCCAAGCCCTAAATGTGAGGAGACTAGTATTGACCCCCAACTTCCAGATGCAGAAACTGAGGCACTAGTTTACCTTGAATAAACTAGTCTACCCTTGGTAAGAGCTCATAATCACTGCCCCATCCACACAGTGCATCGGGCGAGAGCTGTTTAAAGGAAGACTTGAAACTGTGGGTCATCATCCCGGTTTCACCCTTCTCTGGACATGAAGTCTCCAAGTTGTGGCATCCAAGAGCCACGGTCCCACCCCAGCACCTGCCACCTGTTCCCAGAAGCTTTGCAGAGGCCCCTGTCTCCTTGAGATGTGCTTCTCTCTCATCTGGGCTCCCAGCAGCGGTGACACGCCCCTTTGTCCTCATACTTCTCTGTCACCTCCTCTTCCAGCCCACAGTCGGCCGAGGGCAAAGACCACGTTGTTTTGATATGACCTGCTCACTCCTTGGTACACAGCAGGTGCCAAGAAAGTAACCGCTGCATGGACGGAGCTGGGGAGGAGACTTTGACCACGAGGGTGGCCGCCACGCTGCTGCCCAGCCCTGCATGGTGGCCTCTTTCTAAGGTTGATGGGATCCGAGCACCAGTAGGCTGGCTCACATGGCTGACTCCTGAAGTCCAAGCTATTTGTCTCTTCCTTGGGGCGTTGCAGTGGACCAAGCTACATTTGAATTCCACTCTGATCCTTCTTGGCTAAGTCATTTGATTCCTGCTTCTCAGTTTCCTAGTCTGTGAAAATAGGTATAATGATGTGCATAGGTGTGGTGCGAATTAAGTAAGACGGTGTACATGAGCAAGAATAGGGCCTGGCTCACTGCTCTTAGCTGTCGGCATCATTTGCATATGAAGCCACATCAGTGACCTCCTCCTTGGGAAAGCCCAGTGGGCTGGAAGTCCACCCCATCAGGAAACTTGACCCAAATACACACAGAGCTCCCTCAGGGCCCCAGGGCCCACAGCAATGGAGGTCCCCTTCTTCTCTCGCACACATGCCCTATATTGTTCAGGGTTGACTCCCGGACTAGGAGTGAGGACTCCCCAGAGTACATAACATAGATGAGGGGGTGGCCACTGAATGACACACCTATGGGGTCTGCCCTGGGGAATTCCCAGGAGTGAAATTCTGGCTGATCCAACCAAGCCGACGGGGGTGAGGAGGAGGTGGGACTTTTCCCCTGGATTACTTTTACCATCATCTCCAGTCGATCATTTATGTCCTAACCCTTTATCAAACTCCTACTATATGCCATGTGCCAAGTAACCTCCAGGAAAAGGGGGGAAAGAGACAGGTAAATAATGATAGTCGTGCAAACAGGTGGGAATGATTTAAGTAACAGGACGGGAGGAGGCAAGGTGTCAGGGATGACTGTAGAAGGAGGGCGTCTCTAAGGTTAAATACGTTCCTTTCTTACCCAACGTCCATGCACGGCTAATCCATGCCCAGGGAACAGGGAGAACCAAACCCTTGATTGTTCCAACATCTGACCATGGGGCTTTGCCTCGGGTTGTGAGCAAGGGGTCTGGAGTCGGGCACACTCAGGAGGAAGTCCCTGCTCCACCACTTACTTGCTCGGCCTGTAACCTTGGCCAAGTGCTTTGGTCTCTGCAGCCTCCGTGTTGTCAGTTACACAATTAGGACAACGGTAGCATCTGCCATGCCACAACATGTAATAATGCAGGGAGCGCGCTGGCACAAGTGGAAGCTATTTTGATTAGGAGTAGCCTGCTGGCCCTTTAACACTCTACACAGCCCAGGTGGGATCCAAGCCGGACTTCAGCCAGGAAAGATGCGCAACTTAGGCCGGCTGAGCCCGGGGCATGGGAGAGAGCTGGGAGGGAGACGCTTGCACCTCCCAGGGGTGTGGAAGAGGAAGGCTCATAGAGGCCCGACGTACAATGATGAAGTGAGTGAGAAGACAATAAGTGGGGGAAGGAGGGAGCTTCAAAAAGAAAATCGGAGTGAACGGGGGAAAGCACAGGGCCGGAGACAGAAGCGGACGGATGAAGTGTGATAAGAAGATTATGGGCTGCTGAGAGCTGGGATGGGCAGTGAGGAGGGAGACGGTGTTGAAGGGGAGGGTGGAACTTTGCTGCGATAACCAGATGGATCAAAGGTAATGAAGTGCGAAGGGGAGCGGGTGTGTGGGGAGCAAGAGGGAAACGCATGCGAGCTGTGCTGGCCAGGGTGGCCCAACCCCGGGCCCAGGGAACCAGGAGAGGTGTCCTGCAAAGGCTGTGTGTGCGGGGAAATGATGGACGTGATGTCTGCTGCAGAGAGTTCATGTCCATCCGAACTGTCCTGCTCACTTAAAGGGCCCAGACGCATGACCTCGGGTGTGCAAGAGCAATGTGATCTGCTACACGTGCAAATATTAGTGATAATACCGAAGGCCACAACAAGTATCATCGCTAACACTAACGATGCGCAAGCCACTCTGCAATGAGCCTCAGACGCACTTGATGGTCACCATACTCTGGTGGAGTTGGCACTATTATGCTCCCATTTTAAAGATAGGAATTGAAGCACAGAGAGGTTCCGTTGCTTGCTCTAGGTCACACAGCTGTAAAAGGCAATTTCAAAAATTAGCTTTTTTTTTTTTTTTAACTTTTTAATTGTCAATTCAAACTTACAGAAAAGTTGCAAGAACAGTACAGGAAGCTTCCAGAAAGCCTGTATACTGATTCCCTGGATGATTACATTTGACCCCATTCACTGATATCCCCTTCCTTCTCTCTCTCCCTCTACCATTGAACCTCCTTATCCCTAAATACGTGAATACTTACCAAATCAGAAAATTCATTTGTAGCTTGCTTTAATCTGGGACAGTTCCTTAGCCTTTTTTTAGGCCTCCACAATTTTAAGATTACATGCCAGTTATTTTTTTGTAGAATGTCCCTCAATTTGGGTTTGTCTGGTGTTTCTTTATGATGAGACCCAGGTTGTTCATTTTTGGCAGGAATGCTACATGATCCTGTGTCCTGCTAAGCATGCATTATTTTTTTAATTAAAAGGAAAATGCTATAAAAATGGCTTGATAAATGGGTACAACCCCTTTCCTCACTGGGGTCCTCACTCCCTTCCTCCTCCAGGGACAGGAACCATGGCCGTGTCTTCATCACCTTGACGTGTTCAGCATTCATCTCTTTTACATTTTATTTCATTCATTTTTGCCGAACGTTTCCGGAGCACCTACAACCCTGTGCTCACTTTTAATTTCCATTTCATCTCCTTCATCGGCCACAGCTTTCAGAGCACTGGCTCTGTGCTGAGCCTCTGTCTGCATTGTGCCCCCAGCACAGGAGGCAACTGCATATTTGCTGAATTGAGTTGTGCTTTCCTGCTTCGGCCTGGCAGATCTGTGCAGCCACCTGGGGGGTTCCTCCCTCGTTAGTGGCTTCTCGGCTATTCTTCTCTACCTCTGTCTCCGTGCTTAGGACATTCCATCAGAATGATCTGTCTCCCTGATGTGCCTGAGCTACTTGCATCCATCTCCAGCTCCCAGGAGCCCAGCCAACGCCCCAAATCAGTGCTTCATACATGTTTCCAGAACCAGTGGCATTTCCATAACCACCCAGCGTGGAGGGGTCACTTCTCACCTGGCTCATTCTGTTGGATGAGCCTTCAATTCTACATATAAAGAGGCCAAGAGCCACCCAAACACAGTAGAAACCCATGGTACACACACATTAACACACACACACACACACACACACACACACCTTGCTCTTTTGGTGGGATTTGATGTTCTCATCACTAATGTTTGTACGTGCAACAGTCCGTGTTGCTCTTGCACACATGAGAGGATGTGTGCTGGGTCCTTGAGGGGAGTGGAATTGGTCGGGGGGGGGGGGTTAGTTCAGAGTGTATTTCTTTAATAAAAATGGCCCACACTGCCCCAACCCGGCTCATACTTTGCTTCAGGTGCCTCAGAAATCGACCATCAGATTGTGTTACTTAAAGCAAAGTGATTTCAGAGCAGCAGCCCACGCTCGGAGCCCGACATCCTCACCCCGTAACTAGCAGTTGTCCTGGTAACTTTCTTTGCTTTTAACTCCAAAACCAGGAAAAGTAAACGGGAATGAGCCACTTTAAATTAGATCTGAGAAAGAATTCTATTTTGACAATTTAATTGCATTTTTCTCCCAGCCTAACTTTCTAAACAAGATACTGCACACATCAAGTCCGCCAATTGTATTTTTAGATTCTTTTGCAATTAAGGAAAGTATCCCTAAAAGAGATGAAGTAATTGGTGGACTAAATGGCTATTTCTTGAGGGAACTATATGAGGAATGAATGCTGAGCCATCACATCCACAATAATTAGCGCTGAAACCACAGAGGACAGATGGAGACTCCCCCCTGAAGCCACAATCCTATTCTTCACACTCTCCCTTCTGCTCCATGTTCTGACCCAATCACACGTTAAGAAATGCCCTGGCTGGCAGAGTTGGGTGGGCTCGTCGTCCTGTGCTCGGTGCACCCCGAGGTGGCTTTAGAGGCGGCCTCCTGTGAGGGGTCGCCCAGGCTGAAAAGGGACCAGCCTATCTTGGGATGTGACTTCAGCATCTGAGAACAGAGAATGCATTTGGAAGATCATATGCCGCTGTGAAAAATGCCAAAAGTTGATTCCACGGATTCAGTGGGGTGGGAGAGGGATATGTGATTAACTAAAAAAAGGAAGGTGCCAAATGGTACAATCTCAGTTGGTACCATCAAGATGTGCACATATTGAAAACAGGCAGAAAGGACGTACCTCAAAACATTAACCCCTGGATGGCAGGGTGAAGGGTGAGTTCCTTCTTTAGCCTTTTCTTTGTAATCAGCAGAAGCTGGGTCTCACACAAATCTTTACAGGGTAGGGTTACAGTACACGTGATTAAAGCCAAGTGATTATTACGGACTGAATTCTGCTTCCCTAAAATCCATATATTGAAGTCCTAACCCCAAGTCCCTCAGACAATGGTCCTACTTGTAGACAGGGTCTTTAAAGAGGTCATCAACTTAAAAGGAAGTCATTAAAACCGGCCCTAATCCGTTCTTACTGGTGTCCTTGTTAGGTGAGAACACATGGAGGGAAGAGAACGTGAAGACACGGGGAGAAGATGGCCATCTACAAGCCAGCGAGAGAGGCCTCAGAAGACAGGTGAGCTTGGACCTCCGACCCCCAGAACTGGGAGAACATCCTTTTCATTGTTTAAGGTGCACAGTCATGGGACTTCAAGGTGGCAGCCTGAGCAGACTGATACGCACCACTCATGACAAAGTTCACGGTGTCAGGGCAGTTTGATGAGCAGGTGAGCCACGCCGATGCACAGGGCCCCTGCTCAGAAGGGCCTTGCACTTGTCTCTGTGCTCTGTCATTTCTGTCTTCAAATTCTTGATAATTTTTGAATAAGCAGCCCCACATTTTTATTTTCCACTGGGCCTGAATTATTCAGTCAGTCCTGATTGTAGCCCTTAATTCGTGTATGCTTCCACTCTTCACAGTAGGCCAAGTAGATACTCCTTTGTTTGCTAGGCATTTATTGAGCACCTACTGTGTGCCAGACACTTTGCTACAAGACAGAGAAGATCTTGTCCTTAGGAGCTGAGCTGAAGAGGGAGAAAGGCATGTCAATATCCATATGTGGAGGAGGCAAAGGGTCATGAAAACATCCTCAGACCAGATGGCTTCATACCAAACTCAGCCACATATTCTACCCTGCACCCATTCTAGAGACAATGAAACTGAGGCTGACCTGCCCAAGTTCAGCCAGCTGGTCAGTGACAGGCTCAAACCCTGGTCTAATGTCTCCTTGGTCCATGAGGCCACACCATTCCCAGAAGTGCTCTTTGTGTTTCCGATAGAGTTAGCACACAGACCGAGGGGACGCTGAGTAGGTATGTGGTATATTCACACCTGAGGATCAGCAAGGCCGTGGGTCCACTGTGAGGTCATTTTAGAGGCCCATGTTTTTAGCACGGCCTCTCGAATCATGGAAGGTAGACAGGGCATGGGAGGACAGGGCCAACTGTAGGACAGAGACCCTGAAACCAAGGGCAAAGATTCCTAAAAGGACATTAGAGTTAGCCTTGAATTAAATCATTTTAGAAGCAACAGTGTCTGGGTTTGTTCCTGGGTGCAAGAACCCCTTTTGTGGGTATATTAATGCCCACTCTCTACCAACTCTTAAAGTACCTATTAAATCATTGATTTCTCAATATTAGCAATATCACTGATATAAGTAAGATCCATGCCCAGAAATTATGAAGACAATATTAGACCAAAGTCTGCATTATCAGCAACTATAATGGGGTTAGGGTTCCGGGCAACTGCAGAGTAAAAATTTCTCTTACAACTTATCAGGCCCCCACATGTCTGGGTTTCAATTTTCAGTTGACTCTTGAACTGCGGCCCATTGAACTGCATGGGTCAGTTGAAAAACATCCGCGTATAAGTGGGCTCGAGCAGTTCAAACTCAGTGAAAGGCCGTGTTGCTCAAGGAACAACGGGAGATGGTTTATTTCCATTAAAAAAACAACCCCCTGTTTACCAAGATCCACCCCTGCCCCGTCTGATGGATTTTGTTCAATATCTCAGCACACCTTCCTTATTTGGCTCAGAGTTCTGCCACTTGATTTTTTTAATATGTTTTTATGGATTTCAGAGAGAAGAAGGAGAGAGAGATAGAAAAACATCAATGATGAGAGAGAATCATTGATCGGCTGCCTCCTGCATGTCCCCTAACAGGGATCAAACCTACAACCTGGTCATGTACCCTAATGGGGAATTGAACCGTGACCTCCTGGTTCATAGGTCAATACTCAACCACTGAGACGTGTGGCGGGGGTTGGGGCGGGGGAAGAGAGGGGTAGAGTTCTGCCACTTTAGTAACCTCATGACTTAAGATACCCGTTACTTAAATATGGTAAAGGGATGGGTAAGAGTAATCCTTCTCCAAATTCTCAAGCCAGTGAAACTTGGTCCCTTTTATTACAGCAGGAATGAGGAACCATGTGCTTTCACCCGCACCAAGCTGTCCTTGAATCCGAGCTCACCGGGCCAGAGGTGCAAAGGGTGTCTGTCCCCCGCTGGCCAGTGCAGCACCATTTCTTGTCATATATCAACCTCGTTCAGGCCTGTTAGCCCGAGTGCCCCACAGGCCATCGAGAAGAGGCACCAGACTCCATTATAACCTCTCTTAGCACTTTCTGCACATCCACGCCATGCTGGTGGGATACCTGGCTGGGCGAGAGGCGCCTGCAAATGGGATTCGAGACATAACATCACCTTGCCTGTCCCCTCCAGCAGGAGAGGGAGAAGGCGGGTCTCGCTAAGCAACCAAGCCGGTCCTTGGATTTTTTTCAGGTCTGTTGCCGCCCCCCTCCCCTTATTTCCACTTCAATGGATGAAACCAATACTTTCCAGGCCAGGGCTGACACCTGGGGGCCCTTTGTACGGGCAACTAGGGAAACTGAGGCATGGTGACATAGGTCCCAGCATCTCTATGCACAAGCAAGATTGTGTCACCTTCTTTCAGCTCTGGTTTCTGGGCCCTGATGGTGATGAACGTGTGTGTGTATGTTTTCTTCCACCTCCTGCCAGAAGAACACAGCAGTCTAAAGAGAGGGTACCTGGGGTTCCAGGGAAGCTGGGGCCATCAGTTGACCAGGGCATCTGGGCCGGGCAGGCAGTAGAGGGCCTGAACAGCTTCTCTCCCTGCCCCCTCTATTTCTATCTCTATCTCTATCTCTATCTCTATCTCTATCTCTATCTCTATCTCTATCTCTCTCTATCTCTATCTCTATCTCTATCTCTATCTCTATCTATCTCCATCTTTATCTCTATCTCTCTCTATCTCTCTCTCAGACACACACACAGTGATTCATGGGCCTTGCCTGTCCCAGTTCAGCAGAGTTGACAACTCTGAGCTTCACTCGGTACCGTTTGGACCTTTCCCGAAACCCCTCCCACTGTCCCAGGCAGGAGAGAAAGGCCCTCTGCTAATGACCCAGAGGCCAGCTTTCTGCCCCTTTGAAGTGCTCGCTTTGATGTGATCTAATTCCGCTGCCAGGCCTGGCTGTGCCCAGATTAAGCACATAATGAGCAATTATCAGCTGGGCTTGCTGAGTGCGGCTGAGGCAGCCGAGTGGAAGTGCTGCCTGTGCCCGCCTCCAAGGATTCAGCTGCCGCGGGCTCCCTCTGGGGCTGGGTTCATTCCCAAACCAGCTTCCCCTTCCCACCCCTGTGCTCCAGTGATGGTTTTCCCATCCAGGAAATGGGGCTCGAGGACCTGGAGGACACACTCTACTTCAGTGGCTATTCACGGCACAAGGGAAATACCAGGAGATACGACCTGGGCCAGCACAGAGCCTGAGCGGTCACAGTCGTGGTAGGAGCTGCGTGAAAGGCCAGGGATTAACCTCCTAGCCTCAGCCCCCGTCGGGACAGGCAGGACCCTGGGGAATCCGTGTGCAGGATTGTCAGCTGTCAATGGAGTTCTGTGCCTGTGTCTAGCTGCTGCTCAGTCCACGCTGGCTGGTGTATCTGGGGGCAGGGAGGTTCCCATTTTTGGTTGCACAGGGCGAAGTGGGGATTGATGGGCTCATAATATGATAAGTGAGGCACAGACAGAATGATCTGCATGTCTGCCCTAGCCTAGCCGGTGTGGCTCAGTGGTTGAGCATCGACCTAAGAACCAGGAGGTCATGGTTCTATTCCCGGTTAGGGCACATGTCCAAGTTGCGAGCTCGATCCCCAGTGGGGAGCATGTAGGAGGCAGCCGATCAATGATTCTCATCATTGGTGTTTCTCTCTCCCTCTCCCTCTCTCTCTCCCTCTGTGAAATCAATTTTAAAAAAAAGAAGAAAAAGATCAAGATGAGATCTGAGTCCCACCTTAGAAGGTCTTCAGGGGCGTTCTGTGCACCAGGACCTCAAGGCCCACGCTGACCGCTGTGCTCAAAGCGCAGGCTGCTCCCCAGCGGAAGGGAAATACCAGCCAGAGGGGAGCCACCTCCTGGCCCAGGATCTAGGGCTCCTGCTAAGGAGCCTGGTCCTCAGGAGGCTCCTCCTGCTCTGACTCCCTTCAGGCCTGAGAAGCAGAGCTCCCTGGAGAAGGGACGGGGACTTGCCATCACCTCCCTGGGTGGCCATGTGGTGGATTCCCAGTGTCCCCTCCCAGGCCCTGATCTCTGGGTCTTGCGGTTCTGTGGGGGCCACACCCTGCTCACCCTGCCCCTCACAGATACATAGTAGGAGCCTTCCCTTTTCTTTCCTTCCTTCCTTCCTTCCTTCCTTCCTTCCTTCCTTCCTTCCTTCCTTCCTTCCTTCCTTCCTTCCTTCCTTCCTTCCTTCCATTTAAGCCAATGTCCTGAGATTATGTCAAGAGCAGGACTGGTGGAGAGGGAGTGAGCCCAAGCGTCTGGGGTGGAGCCACAGCCACAGAGGGAAGCACTGAGGAGAGGCCACTGCCCGCTGGCCTTTGCCAGCTTGAAGTTCCAGAATGTTCCATGTGCTTCACCTCGGGGAGCCAGCCTTGCCTTCACTCCGGCCTCCCTCCCGATCCTCAAATGAAGCAGATTCTCCCCATTCCCGCTCCTTCTCACTCCCTGTTCTTCCTTCCTCCTAACCATGTACCCCCCCTCGAGTCCCCGGGAACTCAGCTCCCTTCCTCAGAGGGGCCACCGCCTCGCTGCCCAACCCAAACGGGGTCCCACCTCACTCCCACTGCACTTTCCTCATCCTTCATGGCCTCGTCCCAGTTCCCCCTCAGACACTGATCTGTGGCAATATCTGATTTACGCTCATGTCAGCAGCCATAGTCAGACACCTTGCAGGGGCAGCGTCTGCCCTGGCCCAGCCCGGCTCCTGGGACTCAGACAGCCCGTGCTGGGGAAGGATTTGGTGATGAATGAATGAATGAATGAATGAATGAATGAATGCGCGTGACCACCATTATTGCTGGGGCCCAGGTATCAGGTCTACCCTGAAGCCCAGGATGTGCAAGGAGGGGACCCCCCCAAATCACGTGAACCACAGCCCCCATTACAGCTTTTACTCCCAATAAACTCAGGTTGTGTTCTAGTGGGATTTTAACCACAGCCCAAGCCCGCAAACCCTCCTAAACCTGAAACCACGGTCACCTCAAGGGAAGCCAGAAACGGCAGGGGGAGGGGCAGTGAGGAGGGGGACCAAGCAGGCAGTTTTCACCTCTCAGGATCTGACATGATTGCCTTCCTTTCCTCGCCCTGTGGGTGGGGAGGTGTGTTATGAGCCGGTGGCTTCAGGCTGGGCCCGGAGATGGAACAAGTCGCAGAGTTGTCGGGAGCGACTTAGCAGGTCCCTCCACACCCATCACAACTGGGGCCTGGAGCAATCCACAGCCCGTCAGCGGCATTTACACAGGCAACACGGCGGCGACTGCGGCCTGGAGTGGGGCTGCAAGGGGCAGCGAGCCGGCTGCCAGGCCAGAGACCAAGGCGAGACCCGTGTTGCAGAGACAAATGAGTGTAATAGCACCGATGAGAGAAAAGGGCAGCCCTAGCTGGTTTGGCTCAGTGTGTAGAGCGTCAGTGAGATTAATAATATGTTAATAAGATTTTATAAATTAATAATCATTCAAACCTGTGGACTGAAGGGTCCCAGGTTCAATTCCGCTCAAGGGCACATGCCCGGGTTGCGAGCTCAATCCCCAATAAGGGGTGCAGGAGACAGCCAATCAATAATTCTCTCCCATCGATGTTTCTCTCTCTCTCTCTCTCTTCCTTCCTCTCTGATATCAATAAAAATATATTGAAAAAAAAGGGCACAGAAAACCCTGCCTGCCTCAGGGCAGCTACAAGGAAGGGCTGTCCAGGAGGATCCCCACCCACATCCCCAGATGCCGGGAAAGAGCCACGGGCCTCCCATACAACCCCAGGGAATGCCTTCTCCACGACCATGGTACCAGGGACAGGGCCTGGCCCCTAGAAGGTTCGGGATTGCTTCATCTAGTGGCGAAACATGGAGAAAGGCTGCATTTGGGGTCAGGCAGGTCAAGGCTTAAATCCAAACTTGGTCACTTGCTGACCAAATGACCTTGAACAAGTCCTTAATCTCTCTCAGCTTGAACTATCTTCGGTTTCCTTGTGGACTGAATACCTTATGAAGTTCCCAGGATAGTCATGGGTGAGGTAGAGACACATGCCAGCACCCTTCTCCATAGATGAGGAATATGTACCCCCGGAAGAAACTGGGGTCTTAAATAAAATACTCTCTCTCTCTCTCTCTCTCTCTCTCTCTCTCTCTCTCTCTCTCTCTCTCCCCTCTCTCTCTCTCTCCCCTCTCTCTCTCTCTCTCCCCCTTCCTCCCTCCCTCCCTCTCTCTCTCTCTCTTTCTGATTTGTACTTACTGTTGCCCACGGCCTTCCTTCAGTCCGGAACCCACTTTCCCTGCACATCTTCGTCACTTATTTCTTGGATAGAAAATTGCAGTCAATGATAAGATGAGAACAGAAGACAGTGCCTGAGTTTGGAAACGTGTTTCAGAGTTGGCTGTATTTTTCTGCACAGTCCTGCTTGACAGACAGGGAGTCTTGTTGGAATGAAAAACATAAAACAGGTGGACGTAAGTAAGTAAATGCCCTCACAGCCCCGCCTGCCCAGGGGTGAGCATCTGGCCCGAGGTGTCTCCGTGTGGCTTCTGCTCGCTCTGACAGCAGCATGCAAACAGCGCCCGCAGCCTTTGGAGATGCTGGTGTGAAGGTCAGTAAAGTGGGGTATGTGTGTGTGTGTTTTTTTTTCTAAAAAAGAGTAAATTCCATAGTGATTACCAATCCTCTATACTCCATAGAGAAACCTGGCCATTCAAGCTGTTATATTGCCACAGGTTTCTTATTTGTACCTGTCTCTTTAAGGAGGATTTGGCATGAGTTACTCTTACATATAGAGAGAGTGTTTGGAGATGTATATACTGTTCAAACAGAATAAAATAAATACATGAAGAAACCATGATGAAGTGGGGATAGACGTGCTAAAGTGAAATTAATCTAAAAATTAGGCCATAAAATTTGGAGCAGTTGCTACAGTGAGACGATTCTGATATTAAAATACCCAGGGATGGAGAAGTGGGCTTTATTTACACTCATGCAAAGACATTCTTTTATTCACTCCCAAACCCCTTGCCCAGAGCCTCCTGGAGGCCCTTGTGACCCTATGTCACTAATTCCCTACATGGTGGTGTCTTGCCTCGAGTCACTGTTTTACAATGAATTTATTTCCTGGCATGAAATCTACTCTACCTTCAGAGCCACGGCCTCTGTCACTTCTCACCTGGGATTCTCCCAGCCCAGGTATCCGACAGCTCCCAGGTCTGGGGTAGCAATCAGCTTCTGAAGAAGGCTGGGCTAAGCATCTTTGGAGAAGATATCTGCTTGGTGAAATGTGATTGTTGAGTTGTCCCTAATTCTGTTGTATATTTACCATCCTGAGTGCTTTTATCCACAACAGGGACCTGCCCTGTGCTCCCACTGGACGCCTGGCAGATGCGACTCCATGATCTACAGAGAACCAGTACATCCCATGGACCAGCCACATGGAGCTTCTGCTTCCCCTTTTATCCCTACAGACTCTTAACGCAAGTTCATTACTAGAGACAATAGGAAATGAAGTTGTACAGTTCTGGCGCCTCATAACAAATCCATATCCATCTGTCTCCCCCTTCCTTTGGTGGTATGGATAGCAGCCCCGAGTTTGCAGCCCACTCCTGGCACTCACTAGCTTCGTGAACTTGGGCAAACCTTAACCTCCCTCAGCCTAGACTTTCTCGCCTATAAAATGAAGTAATAACAAATATCCACATAATCGAGTTATTGTGAGGATTAAATGAGAGAATGTATATAAAGCATCCAGCCATTTCTTGCACTCAATAAAAGTCAGCTGCTATAATTTATATTATTAATCTCATGACGATGATGACAATACTTTAAAGCCATGGTTCTTAACTGGGGACAATTTTGCCTCCCAGGGGACATATGCAATGTCTGGAGACAGTTTGGGTTGCCTGAACTCGTGGGTTGAGGGGAGCCGGGGTGCCACTGGCACTGAGTGGGTGGAGGCTCGGATGCTGCTAACCTTCCCACAATGCACAGGGCAGGCCCCAGAGCAAAATGATCCAGCCCAACATGTCAACAATGGCAAAGGGTGAGAAACCCCACTTTAAGGCACAGCAATGCCTTGTTCCAAATTTTTAGGCATTCTATTACATCATCTGGACAAACCACCATCTTTTTTTTTTTTTTTTTTTTTTAAAAAAAAAGAGGGAAATACCTTTGCCGACTGGGAAAGTGTCTGCATGATTCAGCACGGTCTGCTCCAGCCTCGGCGCTGCCATCTGTAAAGTGGCCGCATCTGCTCGTTGATTTCTGTGTCCTTCTGGATCTGACCCTCCCTGCGATTCTAGCTTTCAACAATCCCCCTTTGTGCACGGAGGAAGAGGGGCCGGGCAGACCCCTGCTACATTCTGGATAAATAAGAGCACAATTGAATTCCTTTGGGAAATAAATCATCTTTTCATATAAAATCTTCTGAAGACCATTCGGTGAAGAGTAATAGATCTGCCAGTCCAACACCTGCAGGGTGGGCAATAATTTACGTGGCCCACTGACTTGGAGGCAGGTCCTGTGCGTGATAAATGGCCCAATTAAGCATCTGTTAATCACAGCATTATCTCATCGGAAGGTGGAATACCTACTTCTCTGAAGCAGTTTCTCAGTGAGATAACATCACAAATTCCCCAAGAGGCGAAGGGCATTGAACAGCACCGGGGAGCGGCATGGGGGGAGCCATGCCCCTCTCAGGGGCTTCAACCCTAAAGGTTGCTGAGAATATCCTGCGCCTCATCCCGGCCCTTCCCCCATCAACCTTCCTATAACCTCGGCTCCTGAACTCTCCTGTTCGTCTGAGGCCTTGATAATAAAGCAACATCTGCAAAACCTACAAGAACTTTACTGCAGTTAATTGAGTAATTGAAGCAAGATGCAGGGAGAGGTGATCTATGGGCCTGGGTTGAGGGCTGAGAAGGGAGACAACGGATTTATTGCGAAGGCCGTGGGCGGCCTTGGGTCCAGGCCCTGGTTCACGGGAAGTTTGAGGTCATGTGGGATTAAAATATCTTCAGAAACAAATGGAATAATTTGACTGAAATCTCGGGAACGCTGTGCCAGCTTATGCCAGGAGGCCAGGTGTGATTTATTCACCTGCGCCCAACACATTTTTTTGATATCTGCCCCATTAGTCTAAATTTATAGATTATTGAGCAAATGGATATCCCTTGTTCGTGTCTGTCTGTCTGTCTCATCCTGATTGTTACATGAAGCCTGGCTTTTGCAGTTCAAGATTAAGTAACATTAGGCCTTCAAATGGCTGGAGCCCCGGAAACTACCCAGGTGGTGAGCAGGTCCAAGGATATTTACAATCTAGTGGTTATATTTGCTCCAAAGAGGCTTGTTAGAGCTAGTAAGCAACTGGTGGTAATATCTTCTCGTAGTAATCTGAATAAACCCGTAAACCTTTACATACAAGCGTCATTCACCACCTTGAAGTCATCGGGCATGATGCAATGTGCTTCGTAGCTTTGCAGATGCAGACATACACGTTACAGAGACGTAAAATCGCCCGTGTGAGCGCCTGGCATCGGAGCTGCCCCAGGACTCGCCCAAGCACACGCCCCTCGCCTGCAAGGGGATGGATGGGCTTTGTGGAAGGTTATTGCTCCTTTTGTAGTTTCTCCGCTGCTTTATTAAATCCCCAATTCCTTGCAAAACTGTACAATTTTAATAACTCAAATCCGCGTGGATCATAAAGCTGTCTAAATATACCTCGCACCCCGGGTATCAGACGGATCCGTGGGTGATGATGTCACTGGACCTGATTAACCGGAACAGGTCACCGACAAGATTTTATTACAAGTGTCATTTAGATTTCTGACAGCTTTACAAGGCTTAATGGCTTTTTATTAAATACATTGTGTTCAAGGAAGCTGACAGTCGGGGATGCCTTGTAAATACAATGCCGTGGAATTTCCTTAGAAGCCGCGTGAGAGAAAGCAGAAGGAGCAAGGGACGTCCCTCCCTGTCCCCAGTCCCATTGCTCAGGAGGCCCCGGAGGTCATTGTCTCCTTCGACTAAAGACAGATGACCCCCAGCCACTGCCCCTACCCGCTCTCCCAACCCAGCAGGTCTGCCCCAGGTCAGCCCAGCTGTTTTCATCTGGCGCACCCTCCAGAGAATTAAATTCCTTGACCCAGAGGGTGACCCACTCCCCCCCCCCTCCACCAACCTCTCCCCTAAGCCAGGCCTTCTCCCAGGAGTCAGTGAGGCTGACCTCCCTGAAATCCGTGTTCTCCATGGGTGGACCAGCTAAGCTGTGTTTGCTTCTGTCCAGCAATTCATTGGACCCATGGGAGAGAGCGGGGAGGAAGGATGGATGGACATACCCCAGGCCCTATGGCCATCCCCAGGTGCTCGGGCCCCTGGGTGGATTACCTCATCCCATCACACCACCACCTAGCGGGACAGGTGTTTTTCCTTTAACAAGCGAGGAAATACAGGCCCAGAAGGGTTCCATGAGAGAGGGGCAGGGAGAAAGGAGCTGTGATGTTTCAGAGGCGCCGACTTTGGAGATGTGCAGTTCTTTCTTCCTCACCCACTCTCTGAAGGACGTGCTAGTCCCCAGCCCCATGACCAGGGCACAGTCACTCGTTACAGCAAGAATAGCCACCCCTTCCTGCATGTCCTTTATGCCTGGGTTCTATCCGAAGTGCTTTCCCTGCATTGTCTCCTTGAATTCTAACAGCAGCCCTATAGGGTCTCACGGTGGGGTGGGTGGGTATGATGCTCAAGCTCACACAAACGGTCAGTGGCAGAGGCAGGATTCGAACCCAAGGAGGCTGTGCTCTGAATGCCTGAGCACTGACATGCCGAGCCTTCCCAGCTCACAGCGGATCGGCAAAGCGTGTGAATCCCGACCACCTCTGGCTTATGCACTGCCTCCACCTCCTTGTGCTGCATCTTCTCGCGAGGTTTTCACAGCTGCATTTGCAAGGCAGCAAGACGAGGAGTCATGACCTCCATCTTCCAGATGGGATAGCGGAGGCAAGCAATTTTCTCCCATCCCCGTGGTCCCCCTGCCTGCAGGCCTGGACTGGGCTCCTGGGGTCTCTCCCTGTAATTTGCTCACCATTTCTGATCTCTGGGGCTTGGGAGTATAATTTTACGTGAGCGTTTGGTTTTTCAGACTCCAGCTGTGCATGGACTCATTTTAAAGGAAAAAAATAATTCATAGATTATGGAGAATTTATCTTGGACTCCACTGTGCATCTAGGCAAAATGGAAGGCTTTTTTTGACAACAAAGCAAGTTGTTATTGCAACAGAGAAGATGTGTTTAGATGTCTGCTTAAATAATTATTTTTGATATTCTTAAAATAAGATATGATCTTTTTAAGCTTGTTTGGGACTTAATGGCTTCCCAAGACTACGCCTATGGGCTGCAGTTTAAGAGTCACTGAATTAGGGAGAACCGTGAGGTGGGGTCATCTGAGAAAGGCCAGAGCAGCCTGCAGGGATGGCCACGCCAGCCTGTCTCATCCATCAGTCACCTCTCAGCCTCAGGGAATAGACACCTGGCTTGGGCCCCTGTGCCCACCCCCAGCGTTTGGGTGGCAACTTGGAACTAATTCCCAAGGCACTAACCCCGCCTCCCTTGCCTGGCAAGCCAACACCTGCCCCGTCCTCTCTCATTTGGTGCAGGTCGAGTTTTCCTGTGTGTGTTTCCTTTTTACCCCAGAATAAGTGCCACCTGTGGCCCAAAATCTCAGTGGTGGTAGGTTCAACTTCCAACCGGGCCATTTTGGAAACAGCTCAGGGACGAGTTAGAAAGCAGGCACTGCTCATATGAGTAACAGGACTCGTCTAAAGTGACGGCAACTTGCTCCCCAACACATTTTCATACATTTCCCAAAGTGGGCTCCACCTGCCCAAACCCTCCCGCAGCCACGTGGAAAAGACACCTCTTGCATGAATCAGACCCCAGTGCCCCTGCTAAACATCACACTGAGTCTGTGAGCCTCCGTGTTCTGCTTATGATCTAAAATATAGGTCCTATTGAGCTTCCCCGAGGGTGGTCAGGAGGGGTGAATGAAATAACCACGGTGCCGCCAAAGGGCCCAGCACAGAATAAAGGCCATATCCTCCCGTTTCACCCCTAAAACACACTGTGACATCAGAGGGGGTCCTCTCCATTCCTGGCTACCCCCAGGGCAAAGCAGTCTGTTTGGACGGTGCAGCATCAACAAGGATGCTAAGAGCCCTAGCTGGTTTGGCTCAGTGGATAGACAGAGCATCGGCCTGTGGACTGAAGGGACTCGGGTTCGATTCCAGTTCAGGGCACATACCTCGGTTGCAGGCTCAATCCCTGGCCCTGGTCTGGGTGGATGCGGGAGTCAACTAATCGATGTGTCTCTCACATCGATGTTTCTCTATCTCTGTCTCTCCCTCTCCCTTCCACTCTCTCTCTCTGAAATCAATGGAAAAATATCCTCAGGCCAAGATTAACAAAACAAAAAGAGAAAAAAGAAAATGCTAAGTGTCAATTTTTTGGAGCTGGTGTCAGATGTGCCATGAAATCATCAGCAATACTTTCTCCCCATTTCTCTCAGCCTTTTTCTGCTTATCTACACTGCTAACGCCTAGTGTCTCCAGACTCGATGGCTCCTCCCGCTCACCTTGCCACTGACTGCATGGGACGCGGTTAGAGTGTGGGCCAGGCTGGGGACCTCTCCTCTCTGCTCCCCAAATTTCTGTCAGGCCGTGTTGCCTTCAGCGCCTTGAACAGGGTTAAGTGGATTCACCTGCGCAGCACTGGCAATGATGGGAGGATGGGCAGAAATCAGGACCATGCTTTCCACACTGATGGACCCTGCCTTCCTGCCAACCACCTGGTGAAGGTAGGGACAGGAGAAGATCTGGAGAGCCGGATATTGCCCACAGACAGCACCTAATTGCTCGGGGGGTGGGGGGAGGGGAGAGGCTGCCTCTCCCAGGAACCCTTACGCCTGCTCATGTCTCAGAACAACTGCAGAGCCGCCCAATATTCCAGCCCCCACCCCACTCCCCCCACAATCCTGAAGGCGTGTCTCGGCAATGGCTGCACTTACTTGTCATGCTTGCACAGTTCCTGACTCTTCCGTGGATCACAGGTGACCTTGCACCTGTGAGTTACCCTCTCTGAACCAACCTCAATTTTCCCATCAGTGAAAATGGGCACAATGATGCCTACTTCTGAATGAGCTAGTGTGGGAAATCCTGCACCAGAGCCAGCGCATAGTCAATGTTCAATTAACTTAAAAAATAATGATTGCTAGAGGATGTTCACATCACACACCTTTTCAGAAAGAAAGCATCTCATTGGGCACAATGAGTACCTCTGCCTACCTCACCTGGCCCCATGAAGAAAAAAAAATAGTCCCCATCACTCAGGCCAAGACATCTTGATGGTTGACAAGAGGTGCATGCCACCCAGGGCCACCCACCATCACTACCTGGTTGGGTGCTGAGCCTGCGCAACTGCTCCTGGCTGCTCTGGGCCAGCTCTTACCTGCTCTGTGTCTAGAATCCAAGGAAAGCTCTTTCTCGATTTTCATTCCCCAAAGCCATCCAACTCTCTCAGTTTATATCTTATCAGACTTGAAAAAGGAGCACCCATTGCTCCTCCCAAACCTTTCCTCCCTGTGATCATCTATACGTCCCCGGGAAGTCCCACCTCTGAGTCAGGGCTCCGGGTTCAGGCTCAGACAAATGTGGGGAGGACCCTGTCTATAGTAGTCCTGGTCAGGGGGAGGGTTCATGTCCCAGAGCCAGGTCTCCTGGCAGGATCTCCCCACACTCCCTGGCTACACACCTGCCCAGGCTTGGCTTTGCTTAACTCAACACATCCCCTTGCCAGCCCCCCTGTTAATAAAGTCATACCCATAAGACCTGCCTAGCCTTCCTGCTTCTATTTCTGCTCCTCTCCACACCTGGCCCTGACTCTAGACTATGAGTTTACACATGTTACCCACCCCTTCTTAAACCAATCAGTGGCTTCCGCTCTCCTCAGTGAAATTCCAAACTCCTTCCCAGGTTGAGAAGATTCTGCTGAGCTTCCCTCTGCTTTTCTGCTCATCACCCAGCTAACTCCTACCCCAGGGACAGGCCTCAGGTGTCACTTCTTCTGAGAAGGCTTCCCTGATGCTCCTCCTCAAAGCTCCCTCCGCGGCCTGTTCTTCCCCATCCCAGCACCAAACCCCGCGGGCTCAAACTGCCCTTCACCTGCCTCCCCGACTGGCTGAAGTCACTGATTCCTCTCTGGTTCTCAGTGCTTCACGTGATGCTAAAAACCACGCAGAATGCACGAGTGCCTAGGTTTGTAGTGACTCCTTCTGGAAACCATCCAGCGGCTCTCAGATTGGGACAAGCAGCTCAGAGCTCGCCCCGAGGCACCGGGAGGCTTCAGAGCTCCGGCCTGTGGCCCTGCTAGGTCTGCCTTGCAGAGGTCTGCCTGCGAGGCCTGTGGTTTTACTGCTCATGGAAATTAGGCTGGCAGATCAAAGGCACGGCTCCTCCAGCCCAGATTGCCAGCAGCCAGCACTATAGAGAAATTTCGCTTGCATTCGTAATTCGAAATTAAGTGGGTTAATGATTGACATCGATTTGTAAAACCTGGCCCACCACCTCGCCTCCCGCAAACAGGGGTTGGCTGGGAGCTTTCCAACAGGAGTTCACTTAGCCCTGGCCATGCCCTGCCCCCACCCAGTCTTTAAAGGGCCCCTGTTCTCAGAGACGCCTTACCATTCCTGCGAAGAAAAGGCTTAGCACCTGAGATCCCCTTTCAGAAATAAAAACTCACAAATTCAAGCCATGGAGGAAAGCCTGGTGTGACTTTGCACCTGTAACACATGAGTCACTTGATTAAGAAAATGCTCAAATTCAAGTGTGCGATTTCTCTCTGTGTGGGGTACAGAAGAGCGAGGGAGGGGGGGTGCACAGGGAGAGTGAGAAATACCTTCAGCTGCACCAGCTTTCAAATCCTAACCAGGGTCTAGCCCTCGCCCGTTTAGTTCAGTGGTTAGAGCATTGGCCTGCAGACCAAATGGTGCGATTCCAGTCAAGGGCACACAGCTGGGTTGCAGGCTCTTCCCTGGCCCAGGCCCTGGTCGGGACTCATGCAGGAGGCAGCCAATCAATGTGTTTCTCTCACATCGATGTTTCTCTCTGTCTTTCCCTCTCTCCTCCACTCTCCCCAAAAACCAATGGAAAAATATCCTCCGGTGAGTATTAACAAACAAACCAGAAAAATCCTAACCAGGGTCTAGGTCAAGCATGTCAAACTCACGGCCCACGGGCCTCAGGCCTCGTTTATTTGGTCCGTGCTAGCCTTTGAGTTTGACATGCTTGGTCTAAGTATCAGGGGCCGTCCGCATTTTGGGAAGGGACTTTTCCCATTGGTGCTTTACTGTGCAACCCGTCTAAGTGAACAATTGTTGGGGGACTTCAAAGCCACCCCACCACAGGGCAGGCGGGCTGTCTCCTCACCTTTGTTTGGAAGCTGGAGAGGACAGGGCTTCCTGAGGAGGGTGGCCTCCTCCTGGATCAGATGAAGGACACCAGCCAGGAGCAATCCTCATGCAAAGCCTCCAGTGGACTTGGACTTGGAAATGCTCTGACGATGCACAGAGAATCCGTGGGAGAAACACATCCTTTGTCAAGGCCCCTAGCCCCGCTGGGTGCCTCCTGGGCCTCTGCACAGAGCTCAAGTCCACATAAGGCCCACCTGCCCGGTCCAGGCCGTCCACACCTCCTGGCATGCCGGCAGCCTGGTTCTGAGAAGGCTGACCTGGGCTAAGGATGGCTCCCGAGGGAGGACAAGGGCAGCCCTGGTTTTGTCTATAAACTGGGGACAGTCGTTGCTTTCCCTCAGGAAAAGGGAGGAGCCAATGAGATCACTGACCTAGAACAGGTGGCCCAGTGCCCAGCACCTCGCCCTCCCCACTCCCCTGAGAGGCAGGCACATTGGTTGCTAATGATTGTGACTCACATGGTCATGCAGGGTCACTCTGGGAATGCGTTTTCCTGCTGTTTGTTTGTCTCGGGCCTTTCTGGAACCGAGGCAGGGGAGCTGGGAAGAGAGAGGGAAGGTGGCTGCTTTGTCACGTGGGACCTCAGGGAAGGGGAGACAGGGGGATGGAGCACAGGAGCATGGGTTGGGACGGCTTCCTTCCTAGAGCTCTGCGCCCTCGCCAGCTCCTGCCTGGGGTGGTATGGAGGGCGAGGGAAGGCCAGGGCGCCCAGGAAGGCCCAAGCAGGGAAGGCCACTTCCAGCTTCCACCACGTATGTCATTCGGCCCAACTTTCCAAGTTTGTTATGCGCGAGAGATCCTGGGTTGCATATTAATAAAACAATGGAATTTTTATTTCTTCTTCTCATAAATTACATAATTCAAACCTTAAAACACCTTTAATGAACAGTGACTGGGCATGTGACACTTAATAAAACGGGGCTCAGGTCAGTTTCTGCTTGACAGGCTACCAGCCGGGAATGTGCCTTGCGAGTCAATGATTAAGAGGCGGGGATCTTTCCTGGGCTCCACTATTAAACACTTCAAAGGTTTCCAAAGTCAGATAAAATGAAAAGCAAATGTGTTTCACTGCCTCTCAAATGCCTCAAATGTTTTAGCAGGTGCAAGCAATGAAACCTGCCATGGTGACAGCATTTTAGGGTCTGCAAAGTGCACCCGACGGAATTCTGGGAATTCTGGGCCGGCTTCATAAAAATGCATGATTTCCAACAAGGAGAGGTGGTCCTCTTCAGAGTCCATCTGCATATGGGGCAGGAAAGAGACAGATCTCAGGGTCCTGGGGTCATGGGTCAGCTTAACCTTTTCTGCCCCAGGAGAGACCCAGGTCTGCTTGGAGCTCTGAGCATCCCCAGCTGGGAGGTCAGCCTTATGCTGGCGAAGCAGACGGGAGACCCAGACTTTCCAACAGCCCATTCATGGCCAGATCAAACCCAATCGTCTTTTTTTCTGGTCACGAATACATTTTTACTAGTATGTGGTCTGGGAATGCATTGCAGACTACAGACTTAGGATGCATGGATGGTAAATGTTGTGCCATTTTTAAATTTCTGTACCCCAGTTTTCTCATCTGTAAGATGGGGGTAATTGTGGCACCTACATCACATCATTTCTGTGAGGCTAGCATTCTCGAAGTGTGCAGATCCCACCAGCAGAATTCAATGCTTGTTCTCAATTCTTATTGTCCTGTTAGGATAAATGAACCCGAAGGTTAGCATTCTACAGCTTGGCCACTTGAGATTTTCATTTAAAATTTGCCATAACTGAGCTTTACACGTCATGGTCATGTCTTGCAGAGACATATAATGTTTTATGGTTTACAGAGGACGTTCTGAGACGTTACCTCATTCCAACCTTTCCACGGCGAAGCTGGTACAACCAGAGATGGGGTTTCTGCTCCGCTGTGGCTCTTACACAAGGAGTTGGACCCATCGCTGGGGCCTCTGCATTCCAAGGGCACCCATCTGTGAAATGGGCACAGAGAGGCTCCCTCTGAATCACGGCACAGTCCACACTGAAGAGCTGGCACCAGCAGCACCTGCTGGGTTCTCAGAGCTCCCGGGCCCCTTGTCAGTACAAGGAACTCAAATGCACTTGACACATTATATCAGCCATCTTGCAAGTGCTCGCTTATGAGATCTCAACTTTTATTCTTCCCCTTTCATAATGAGGAAGGCAATGAAATGACATTCTAAGAGTCAATGAAGGAGAACCCTTCGTTCTTGCCTCGGGGAATAGCCGAGCAGTGATCGTTATCATGGAACATTCTCTTGCTTTCCTGGCAACACAGGATTACTCACCTCAGCCACCACGCTCTGCGGTGCACGCCCCTGAAAGCCTTGAAGCTCTGGGGACTTGAAGTCGAGACACATCCCACAGCCCCTTCACCACATGGGCTTTTAACAATAGGCACCGTGCCTGGCCGGCAGGGCTCAGTGGTTGAGCGTCCACCTATGAACCAGGAGGTCACAGCTCAATTCCCGGTCAGGACACATGCCCAGGTTGTGGGCTCGATCCCCAGTGGGGGACATACAGGAGGCAGCCATTCAATGATACTCTCTCATCATTGATGTTTCTCCCTCTCCCTCTTCCTACTTCTCTGAAATCAATAAAAAAACGTATTTTTAAAAAATAAAAATAGGCCTACATATCTTTTAATTTTTCTATATGTAATTTGTACTTCCAGGGAACAAGGGATCATTCTAGACCCACAGCGATACCTTGCACTACTTTGTAGCCTAGCATGACACTGAGAAGCATCTCACTACCCAGCCACACAACCCCTCAATCTACGGCCTGTGGACACACAGTGGAGATTTTCTTCTACAAAATCATGGTTAGTGTTTCAGCTCAAATGACCCTCCTCTCCTGCCCTATCCCTCCCCCCAACACCCAGTCCACCCCAAAACCATGTTAGACTCAGGTTGGCCACTACTCTGTTCCCAGCACATGCCAGCCATTAACTATCCACTCATACCTTTCTAACCATTCTATTTAAGGACATCATTGTAAGATGTATGTAAAGGGATAATTGCTAGGACGTTCTTTATAGCATTGTTTATAATAATGAAAGATGCAAAACATCTGAAGTGTCCAGCGTTAATAGCATTTGGAACAACCATACGTTGAAGAGCTGGGCCGGTATTTTCAATGAGGTGGGATTTGTGTACATGAAAACACACTCATGTGTCATGCTAACTACACATGAGCATGTGGTAAAGTCTAATAAATGTCTAGAGTGATCCCTTGTTTACTAGAAGTACAAATTTTTCTCCTATATATCAAAAGCTAGGTATGCCCACTTTTAAAAGTCTATGAATATGGCCCTAATTGGTTTGGCTTGGTGGATAGAGCGTTGGCCTGCGGACTAAAAGGTCCCAGGTTCGATTCTGGTCAAGGGCATGTACCTTGAATGCGGGCACACCCCCAGTAGGAGGTGTGCAGGAGGCAGCTGATCAATGTTTCTCTCTCACCGATGTTTCTAACTAGCTCTGCCCCTTCCTCGCTGTAAAAAATCAATAAAATTTATTTTTTTTAAAAAAGGCTGAGTATGTACATGAGTTGGTTTAAAGTGTTTCCTACTCAGTAATACGATATCAAATTTAATTTGCTCTTCAATTTCTGTTCTCAGTCCTGTGCTTTTGGATTTGCTATGTTGTTCCATTTTCTTTCTTTGGCCCATCCCTATTTTCTGATTTCTCTATAGAAAACACAATTTCTTCAAAAATGTTTTTCTTTGTTCAAAAATACTCAGTGTTTCATGGCTGAGAGTGGCTTCGGAGTTTATCTAGTCTGATGCCCTTCATTTCCAGTTGGGTAAACTGAGGCCCAGAGAAGTGAAGTGCCTCCACGAAGGTGCTCAAGCTAATTTGGTGGCAGAGACCAGGTCCCCAAACCTATCCCGGTTCTTTCATGAAGGCCTGTGATGTCATGAGTTTTATTTTTAATAAACATGGAAGGACCACTTCCATGAGGCCGAATGCATGGAACCACCTCTCCTCTCCCTGAAACTGGGCATTGCTCCATTGGCTCAAAAGCGAACACGCCTCCTGCTGCATCCACCTCCAACCCGCTCCCCCAGGTGAGAAAACCAGCGGCACACAGAGCAGATGTGCCTGGACACAGAGAGAGGCGTCGCTCCAGATGTCAGCACATTATTCTTGTTTGGGCTCCTGTTCTGTGTGCGGAGCAAGTGTGGGGCGCTGCCCTGCCCTCAGCCTGCACTACCCCCGGGCTCATCCTGGTCCCTGGTTAATGAATAACATGGCCAAATGAATGGGCAGAGATTGTATCAGCCTGTTTCAAAGTTATTTTTTTCCTAAAACACCCTAAGCATTTCTGGTTTTTCCTTCTCACTCATCATGACTCATTCATTTGCTGATGCTGAAATGGAAGGTGGTTGTTCTATTCAATTGCAGTAATTTTTCCATCCAGGAAAGGAAAGAAGAGATGTCCTAACAGGACCCTTAGTGAGGCTGAAGGTCCCGGTGAGGCCATAGCTGCAGGGATAGGAAGGGAAGGAAGGCTGGGTTGTAGCTGAGCCCCTGCCAAGGCCTTCAAGAACAAGTTCAAGCTGGTGCGAACAGTGTCCACCCCTCACTAGGGTTTGGTGCTCCCCCTCCCCCAACCTTCACCTCATCGAGGGGATCCCCACCAGCCTCTGCACCAGGCCTGGGCATTCCTCTACAGATGGGGAGACGGAAGGTGTACAGAGAGGCTGAGTAAATTTCCAAAGTCACAGAGCTAGTACGATGCTCTTGCCCCCAGTTCAGTATTTCCCCCTATACTAGCCTCAGGCAGGATTTGAGTAGTTGTGGGACCCCATTGCTCATAGGAGGCAGAAGGAACGCTTGGAACCATTTAGGAATGAGAGTAGAAAAATTAAACTATAGACAATGTCCCACCCTCAGAAGCTCCAAGCTTGGGGCTCATATCACATGCAACATTTTTTTTTCCTTCTCTAATAATTTTCTTTTTAAATCTTACATTACCCCAAAGTCTCTGAATTCTCACTTCTGGGATTTTGTCCCATAGAAATTAAAGCACAATTCCCTGAAGATACGGATGTGAATTTAAACACATAAGAATGTTTGTTAATAACCTGAAATAAAAATGAAAAGTAAAATGAATTCCCTTCCATGGAAGAATGACCACATAATGTCCCAGATATGATGGGCCAAGGTGGGGTCACAAAGCAAGATTGAAAATATAGGCAAAGGGCACCTCTCAGTATGGCCCCCTGGGTGTGGCCACCCCAGCCTCTCACCAGGATCCCTGCCTCATCCTGCAAACCGGGGGCCCAAACGGAACTCAGGGACGCACGTGGCCGAAGTTAACAGGGCTGAGCAGTCTGCCTCGTGGGCCGTGCAAAGGTCCCTCCTGTTGGTTTGCTCCCGTGTCCTTGGTGTAAAAGAGAATAGCACTTCCCTGTTGGTAAGACACTGCCAGCCTCTCTGTCCCTCGGTGTCCCTGAGCAGCGAGGCCTCACAGCTCTGACTCCTGGCTCGCTTTGCCCGCTGGGCGTCAGGATGGCTGCGTTCGCATGGCCCCTCTCGCTTTGGGTGGCTTGGCACAGTCATCGGCCACTAGCCTGGCCCCATGAGAAGAGCTGCGCTGAGCCGGATGACACTTTTAAGCAGTATCTCTGGAGGTGCCACCCTGCTGGCCCCGGACAGTCAGACACACTGGGCAACTGCCTCAGGGCTGCCTCTCACTGGAAAGGAGGCCCGACAGTGACACTGACTTGGCAAACAGAGTTTCTGTGGACGGGCAGGTGAACTCAATTCACCCAGATGCAGAGCAGCTTATTTCAGAATGACCAGGTGTGCACACGTTCTCTCTCTCTCTCTCTCTCTCTCTCTCTCTCTCTCTCTCTCTCTCTCTCTCTCTCTCTCTCCTTATTGTTGCCTTCAAAAACAAATTTAAAACACACTTATGGAGTTAACAGACCGTGAGAGGGGTTTTCTTTTAATAAAACTAATTTGTAAAGGTTTCAGGATGTTAACAAATGATCAATGGGAGACTGTTTCATAATTGATTTTAAGAATTCATTAGGTACACAGTGTGGCTTTCTTATTAACTTTGACTTTAGCTTCCAGGTGAGCTTTTGTTGCACTTGAGTGGACCCAGGACGAAGAATCCTTGTGGTCACTGGGTCTGAGCCTTGCACTGGGGCCCCGCCCTTTACTTTAAGGCTTTCATTGACCCATTGGCTCTGAGATACGGTTTAGTAACCTTGCACACCAGTGGGGAGCGGGGAGGGGAGGAGTGGAGAGGGGGTTTCAGGAGACTCAGGGAGTCCTCCAGGTGCCTCCTGAGCCCACCTCATCTTTCCAAAGTATTCCCCATGGACAGTGGGCAAATGTCAGGGTGAGGTGCCCACACTCTCAAGGCCCACTGATCTAGATGGGTACAGGGCTGCCCTCAGCCTCTGTCCCATTCCAAATATCCCCATGACAATACCTTTTCATCCATCCATCCATCCGTCCATCCATTCGTCCATTCATCCATCCATCCATCCATGCTTTCATTCATGTACTACTCATTGAGTTCCCACTAACACTGGAAACTGGAAAGTTCACTCCCTATATCTCTCTTTTCACTTGTTTCTTTCCTAAGAAGGGACAGAAGCAGGAACCTGGGGTTCTCAGCAGAAAGTGGCTGCCAGCTGGTGGCCAGTGACTGCCAGGACATTCTGTCCCTTGGAAGGAAATTCTGGGAGGCAAGTTGTAGGCTTCTTTGAGGTCCTTGGAGTAGAGTCCCCCATTGCTCATCATTCTCACCCCTGCCACACTCTTTTATTTTTCTCCATAGCATTTATTATCCTTGACATGTTCTATATGTACTACATTTCTCATTTCTCATCTCTTCCACCAAAATGTAAGATCCATACCTGTAAAGGTTTTGTTTTGTTCATTAGGATTTCCCTAGTGGCCAGATCGGTGCCTGGCACGTGGTTGGCAATCAAAAATATTTGGTTGTAGGTGGACAGATTGGGAGGATGGATGAATAGATGTGTGGATGGATGGATGGATGGATGGATGAGTGGATGGATGGATGGATGGATGGATGGATGGATAACAACATGGTTCTTGCCCTTGATGAGCTTTTAGTTCTGTGAAGGAGACTATGAATCAAAGAATCATGAAAATGAAGAATGTAACAAAAGGCTTTGGCCTGATCCAGGTGGGAAAGAGAGCCTCGCTCTGAGGAAGTGGCATGAGCTAAGGTCGGGGAGTGAGGAGGGGTCCACTGGAAGATGCAAACTGTCCCTCTCTGTGTGGTTTTGAGTTGTGTGAGCTTTGCTCCCCCTCTCTACCTGCTTCCCCCAGGAAGAAGTAATGAGCAGGAGCCCAGGTTTACCAGAAGGATGTGGGCTGCCAGCTGGTGGTCATGACGCCCGGACAAGAAAGGTAGGACTCATGCTTCCGCCATTCTCCCAATACTGTCCCAGATGTGATGGACCCAGTGGGGTTGCAAAACAAGATCGAAAACATAACTAGCCAAATGGTGCCAGCTGGGGAGGGGCTTCTTTCAAGACTTAAACAGCGCTTTTGGGAGGCCTAGAACTCAGTGAGTGCCCCGTCTTCCCCTGGGGTCCTTTCAGTGCATCCCGGTGCAGAAGAAAGAGCACTCTCATGGTGTCAGCTCCCTGGGTTCAAGGCTTGCTCCGCTCCTTCCCATCTATGTGGTCCAGGGTCTCAGGCCAGGTGTGCTCTGCCTTATGGTTTGACCTCTGCTGCTGAATTTGGTCAGGTTTGCATCTTTGCCCCACACCTGACCAAGTCCAGCATACCCGTGGCTGCAAGGGTCTGAGGAAGACCTGTTAGAGGGGGTGTGAGAACCCTGCCCTTGAGGAATCCCCAGTCCTATTGGAGAGGTGAGGTTCCTAAAAAGGCAAGCCAGGCCCAGGCCCTGCTCAGAGCCGCTGAGTGAACTGGGGAGTCAGAGGGAGGAACTCAGCTCACTCTGAAGCCACCAGAGGGGGCACAAAAGGAAGCAGGGCTGGGTCCCTGTGTTAAGGTCCTCCCTCAGCCCTGAGAAAATACACCTTGGCTGGCAAGAGAAACTCAACTCAAACTGGCTTCTGGGGAGAACACAAGAGAAATCTTAGCCCGTGTCACTGAAAAATCCTGGAGTAAGGCTGGATCCAACTCCTCAGGGACCTACCTCCCCTCCACAGCTTTTGGTGGCAGGATGAACTTTTGCATAGAGTGATCCGGTCGCTCCAGACTTCCATCTTCTGGGTCAAGTCTACTGTCAGGGAAGCTCAGCTTTCCAGAGATCTCTGGCCAGAGCCCTTGCCTTGACTGGTTCTGATTGGGCCCCAGAGAAATGCGATGTGCTGATTGGCCAGGCCGGGTCATGTGCTCACCCTGGAGGTTGGGGGTTGAAATCCACTCCCACCAACCACCGGAACTGAGAACCTGGGAGCCAAGCTTCTGCCTGGAACCCTGGAGACTTTCTCTGGAAGAATGAGGCTGCTGCTCAGCAGGGTGATGTTCATCACCGAGACCGTTATTTCTGCTTCTGCCCTGCTCTCACAAATGGGAAAATGGGGATCCAGAGAGACTAGGCAACGTCCTCAAAAACACACAGACATTTGGAGCAACATTTCCCACCTCGTTTAACCATTCCGCTCCATATAGTGTCCTCCAAATAGTGCCATTCTGTGAGCACTCTTCGGAGAGAGGTTCTAAGAAGGGTGTTTAGACGAAGGAGGCTTCAGTCTGAATAATCGCATCACCTCCCTTGGGTGCTAAAGAAAGCTCCACAGCCTTCTCCATAAATAGAGCTCGGTTATCCTTCGTGTAAACCCCCCCGCCCCTCCATTTTTTCTTTTCACTCTTACAGGGGTTGGAATTGAAACATTATTGTCCTAACTATTCGTTTCAAGGGAAAATTGTAATTGCTTCTAGACCCACTCACTGGCTTCGAGAGCGCTTTAACCTTTAACTTTCTCAGCACAAAAGGAGGCTTGCTGGGCGGCGAATCTAACAAGACCATCATTTATCGCTGGCAGAGTTCATTAGTCAATGGTAACAGTTTAATTATTAGCATTTTAATGCATGCGCATTGAACTAGACAGAACAGCAAGCTTTGGGGGACAGAACCAGACTTCTGAAATGGAGCTGAATTAGCCCACACAATTGCTTGTACTGTGCTGTGGTATTAAAACGAGATGATTAAGATGCAAGAAACAAATGGATCCGTGTATTTAGCCAACACACAGCATTGGGCTTTGAGGTATTGAGGAAAGCTTTTTTTCTTTTCTTTTCTTTTTCTTTTTCTTTTTTTTTTTTTTTAGCTTGAATTTAAAAATCTTTATTTTATTTTTCCTGCTCCAAATTTTGGGCTAAAATGATGCCCATTTTGATCTGCTTCCTGTGATGGTGGCTTTAATAGAGAGAGAGGAAACCCAAAGAAGGGAGCCTGCAAGTGGTCAGAGGGGCCCAGACCAAGAGGCTCCCTGGGTCCCGGCTGCAGGGGAGGGTTCTTTAAACTGCTCCATCGAGGAAATCTAACCTTCCGACGGTCCGGAGTGGGGGGTTTATTTTTTTCTTTTCTTTTTCTTTTTAACTCTCCAGGCCATGCTGACATGCAGTCAGGGCTGAAAACCAGGCTCCCCCTCCCCCTGAGATGAGGTGGCTCACTTACCCACATTTGCCAAATAAGAATTAAGACTGGCCCAGTCACAACAGTCCCCCAAGTGGAAGCAATCCTCATGTCCGTCGACAAATGAGTGAAGACACAAAATGCAGTGTCTACACCCAATGGAATGGTATCTAGTCTTGAAAAGGAATGAAGCTCTGATGCAAGTTACAATGTAGATGAACCTTGAAGACGGAATGCTTAAGTTTAAAGAAGCCAGGATCAAAAGGGAAAATACCATATGATTCCATTTACCTGAGGAACCTAGAACAGCCAAATTCGTTGAGACAGAAAGTAGATTCGAATTTGCAAGGGTATGTGGGGGGAAAAGATTGTGGATTATTTTTAATGGATGTAGGGTTTGTGTTTGGGATGATGAAAACGTTCTGGAAATGGATAGTCATAATGATGGTAGTGTTGTGAATGCATTTAATGCCACTGAACTATACACTTGAAAATTGTAAAGATGGTAAATTTTATGTTATGAATATTTTACCATAATAGGAAATGGAATCAAAGAGTGTTATCAAATGAGATTATAAGCTTAAAATGATGTTAGCATTTAGGTGGTGGTAATATTCTTTATTTGTTTTAATCATATTGTTTTAATAAGAGGCTACCCCTACAGACAGCTGAGAAGGTTAATTAATAATGTCAAACCCAAATGAGTATAATTAGTGTCAGTTAGCAAATGCCTTCCCTTGACTCAAAACATATTTTCTCTCTGGGGTAATTGTGGCCTGATTTTTCCAAGCCATTTCTCTTTTGACCGGGAGGCAGGAACTATTAGAGAATCTGGAAAGAAATGGAAAAGTCTAGCATTTTTCACTTGAGGCTAGACGTTCCTAGTGTGGTCTCACACGTTGTTGGTGGAACCCACATACTGGCCTCCTGCAAGTAAAAGTCTGCAAGCTCTACTATGGCCTCTCCTAGGACGGTCATCAAAACAGACAAGGTATAACAAGGAATAATTATAAGAGCCAACATTTGATGAATCTTTTGTAAAAGCCAAGCTTCTGGTGTAAATTATGGTTGAAAGTGGTTGGAAGCATGGAAGGACAGAGACGAGGTAGGAGGCCTCGCTTGGCCAGGCAAGAAGTAACTCAGAATCCCAGAGTTTTCTGTTAGCTCTTTAGTTCTGATTCAAGCAGTACAATCCGACCCAGTGAGTCTGTGGGTTGGTGGGGATTTGGGCCTGACTCCAAGACTATGACAATGTCCCTTGGGTTCTGGGCTGACACCCACACTGATAGGCAATGGAGGTTCTGACAAAGCTACCATCTCACATGTCTGCTCATCTTGGCTGCGCAATCTCCCAAAGCCCATGGAACTGAGTCCCATCTTGGTCATCATCATAGCTCAGTGATGCCCCCACTTCCCATTGATGTCTGGGCCATGGGACTTCCTGGAAAGCTCTCCAAGGTCAACTAGTTGCAGAGTGAACCTACTAGGGAGAGCTGGGATTCAAGCAGAGTATACGGGAGTCCCTCCACTTCACCCGTTCCTTAGTTGCCCTTCACGTTTTGATTTCAGCCTAAAACACCACTTTAGGGAGCCTTTTCCGAGTATGCCAGGTACCACCCACCAAGTTGAGGTGTCATTCCTCTCTTGTAAAATCCTGCTCTTCACCTGCACAGCATTGCCCACACCTGCAACCACTCGGTCAAGGTCAGCCTTCCCTGTGAAGGTATAAGAACCATAGAAGCAGGGATGGTTTCTGGAGAATTCCCTGCTCTAATTTTAGAACCTAAGCTAATGACTGGCAAACAGTATGTACTCAGTAAAAGAGAGTGAACTCATCTTAGCTTCCATCTCTGAGCATCTCTATCAGGAGGTGCAAATGGAGAAAAGAAAATAGAAAGAGAAAATGTCCTGATGCACAAAAACTAAAGAGGGCCAATCTGAGAAATCAGAGAAAAATACTTTCCTGAGGAACTGGTAGTGCAGGAAGCAGGGAAATGTTTAGGAATTGTTTCACTTGTACTCTCAACACCTGATATAAGAGCAAGTGAGACCTTAAAAAGAACATCTGAGATCAGCAAATTCTGCAGTGATGAGAAGTGCAATTGCTGAGTTGAGAGCAACAAATAGTAGCTTGAAAACCTTTGAAACTGTAAAGCAATGAAATACAAAATACAGTCAAGACATTTTCCCAGAACAAAGAAATGACTATATTGAAAGTAAGATTTTTTTTAAAGGATTAAATAGATTAAATTATTATTTGTTAGGAATGTCCATGTAAATAACAAAAAAGGGATGGAAGGTAAAACAATCTAACAAGTAGTAAAATCTTTATAAAACTAAAAAAGAAAGAGAGAAAGGAAGGAGGAGAGGAAGGAAAGAAGAAAGTCTTTCACACTAAAGGAATCCCTGAAGATTATACAATATTAATTAAAATAGCCAATATGTAGAAATAATCTGGTAATTATGTTTTAATTTTAGGTAATGAAAAATTCTGTAATTCTACCCAAGAAAGGAAGACCTGTCTGGCCTCAGAATTCTCCTCAGCAGCACAAAGCAAAAAGATTGCACAGCGCTGGGTACTGTTGGTAATCCCTACGCAACGAAAAAAAAATTGTAAGCAATAATATATAAAACTTAAAGTACACAAATAATCACAAGTGTACACCTAAATTAATTTTCAAAAAGAAAACACCCATATAATCAGCACCTCATTAAGAACATGAACCCATGTCATGCCTGGACAGCTACTCTCTACCCCAAATGAGAACCACTATCCTGACTTCTAACACCACAGATTAGTTTAGCCTATTTTAGAGTTTTATATAGATGGAATCACTAGGTTAATTAATCTCTCTGGGGTAATTTGTGTCTGGCTTCTTTTGTTGAACATTGAGTATTTTGCATGTTATTGTGGTTTGTTCATTCTCATTACCATATAGCATTCCGTTGTATAAATATACTGCCCTTATTCCATTCTACTGCTGGTGGGCATTTCATTGATGAACATTAACTGCCTTTTGATGAACATATGTATGCATTTCTTCTGGGTGCATATTTACAAGCAGAAATGCTGCATCATGGGTAGACATATGTTTACATGTAATGGATACTGCCAAACCAATTTTTAAAGGGATTGTACCAATCTACATTCTTACATGAGGGTTCCAGTTGCTCCACTTCCTTCCAACATTTCGTATGCCTGTCTTTAATTTTAGTCATTCTGGCAAGTGTGTAGTGGTATCACAATGTGGTTTTAATTTGTATTTCTCTGATGACTAATGAAGTTGAGAACCTTTTTATATGCTTATCAGCAATTTGAATATTCTCTTTTTGAAGTGTCCATTCAAATTTTTCACTCATAATACTCTTTTATCTTAATTACTATTTTTTATAACAAATAGTGTAACTTATACTTGATATTTGGTACTGTAAGTCCTTCATCTGTATTTCTTCTTTAAGATTGCTTTAGCTTTTCTTGGCCCTTGAATTTCCATATACATTTTAGAATCAGTTTTTTTACTCCACAGGGGGAAAAAGGTTTGCTAGAATTTGTTTGAGATGGCATTTAATCAATAGATCGATTTTGGAATAATCAACATCGTTACAGTTTAAAGTTCTTTCAATCTATGAACATAGTATATCTTTTCATTTACTTAAGTCTTTTTTAATTTTTTCAATAAAGTATTGTGGGTTTCAGAGTAGAGGTCGTATACAACTTTTATTAGATTCACTCCTGGTTGTATGATTTTTTTTAAAATGTGGTATTATCACAAAGATAAACAAATAGATCAATGGAGGTTCTAGACTACTGTGGAGTATTAGAAATGTTTTATATCTTAATATGGATGTTTACATAATCCTGTACAATTGTCAAAACTAATTTAAATGTACTCTTAATTAATTCACTTCATTCATTTCACCTATGTTTTGCCACCACAAACAAATATGAAAAAGAAAATTATGTAAAAGATGTGGCAAGTCATTCAAAAGAGGGGAAATCTACTACTAGTAAAAATGTAAATAATCATAAAGTACAATAATTCTTGTCAAATTAGAAAATTTTTTCTCTTTTGATGATATTACTAGTGTACTGACCATAAGGGCACAAGAAAGCATGGACTTTTACTACTACTAGTGGGAATATAAGTTGGTATAACTATACTGGAGGACAGGTTGGCAAAAAAAACTAAAAACGTGACTTCCAGAAATTTATTTTAAAGAATCTATCAGGAATATAGCATTGATTTAGCCATTAGTGTGTGTACTGCAAAATTGTCTATGATAATAAAATAGTAAAATCTACTTAGTAATAAGGAATTAATAAAGTAAACTATAATATGTAACAATAAAATAATAAAGCACTAGAAATTATGACATAGAAAAGTTATGATATAGAAAAATATTTGCAATGTAATATTCAGCAAAAGAAAGTAGTCTAAACATTGATCACTCAAGAAGTCTCTAATTTACATTTTTAAATTTATAAATTGAAATACATATTGAGGGAAAAGATTAAAAGGAGATGCACCTGTCAGCAGTGACCACTTCTGTGTATTGAGATCATGGCAGATATTTTCATTTCTCCCTCTTGTGCCTTCACTTTTTCAAAATATTTAGCAATGCACACCGATCAGTCCGGTACTAATAAAAAATAGCATTTAAAGAAATTACAGGAGGAAAATAGTACTTACAACCACATCCTAATGAATACGAAATTGAAATTCACATTTGGAAATCTCAGTGAATAAAACGATCTTCTTGGCAAGAACAAAATTGACCAAAGAAAAGTTATACATTTATATACATAAAAAAGTGTGTCAATATTGTACTGAAATTGTGGGTGGTCTCTTTTCCTTCTAGACATCCATCTTTAGTTTCCAAGCTTTCTCCCCTAAATATGTATTCATTTTATAATTAGGAAAACAAAAAGGAAGCAGCCATAGTTTCCTGTGCTGTTGGACTATTGAACACAGAACCAGAAACAGAAACTCCCTCTCTCCCCAAACAAAAGCTCGGCCCCACTGCCTGCCCACCAGCCGCCCTTACGTTGCCTCTCTCACAGACACTCCACAGCAGCCTGAGGGAGGCATGACTCTCCCGATTTTTACAGGTGAGGACACTGGCCCAGACAGGACAGTCACTCGCTCAGAGAGGCTCAGGTCATATCAAGGGGAGGGAGGGATGCAGACCCAGGCCGGCCCACTCTCAGAGCCCAAGCCCTTCCCACCACATGAGTACTTTTTATTATCCTATCACAACCAAGACCGCCAAAACGCTGTTACAAACTCTGACGCCCCATGCAGCGGGGCCTCCTTCTGGATAAATACAATCTGTTCGGAACGTGCCCGCGTTAGTGAAAATGTGACTGAAATCAAAGCATTTTACCCCACTTTGTTCATTACTGTTAAGGCGCTCGCGATTTTTGTGGGATTTGCTTTTCATTCCCTGCTGTAAGCCTGCCAATGCTTTAAAGCGACATTTCAATTGAAGGGAGAAAAACGGTTTTCCTAGAAAAAGCTCAGCAATATGTTTCACCCTCCTTTCATATGGTTTTTGGGGACATTCTCTCTTCCAGTACCCCCGTCCCCTGTCCCTGACTCCCACAAAGTGCAGACTTAATACTCTAGCTTGCCATTTAAGCACCCTCAATTGTTCAAAAGAAATCAAGTTTGCGGTTACAGAGTTTTGAAGCGTTGACTGCGTTCCCGCCAGCTCCACCTGAGATGGCACAGACCGTCCCGGTACAGAGGCAGCCAAGGGCCTGCTCTGCTGTCTGGGGTCAAATCCGGGACCCTGCTGCCTTGAAGGATGAGGTTGGGTTGCAGGAAGAGGCGTTCCAGGAACCGAGTTGCCGGGCCAGAGCTCTGAGATCAAAACAAACTGCTTACCTTTGCCTAATCACTCCCCAGACACGGTCATTTCCATGGGCACCAGGCACCGCTGGCCGTGAGCAGCTTACCATCCAGGCCTGGCCTAGAGAGGCAGATTTCTGGAAGTGAATGTCATTCTGCTCACACCCATTGATCCTGGAAAAGTGTCATTTCGCATGGTGCTCCCTGGAACTCTAGGGACGCCTCAGAGGCGCCCTGAAGGCTGTGAAAGGGAGAGGGGGAGTGTTGAGGACTCTTCACCTCCCACCCTGCCCCACCCCTCACTCCAACCTCAGTAGCTCTGCCGGCTCTGTTTCATGTACTTGGATTCCCTGTTAGTTTAATTTTGTAAGTTTAAGTGGCTTTTTAAAAGTTCGCAAAGAAGTCCTGCTTTACTCGTGGGTGGTGGGATGGCAAGCGAGGGCTCACTGCTCATCAGAACATTGGAAGAGTCAAAGCATTTTCAATCTCCAAGTGCCCAGGTCCACCCTCCTTGGTCCAAACTCCTCTTCTTAATAACGAAAGAAATTGTCGAGCAGAGCCAGGGAAAGGTCAAGCTCAGGGTCACGGCCATGTCTCAGCAAGTGCCACCTCGAAACCCGGGAAGTGTCATGGTGGCTACTCCATCCCACAAAACTCAGCCACGGGATTCTAGTGAGCAAATCACATTTCCAAGACGCGTCGATTTCGTTCAGTCCTGTTTCTGTTCAAAGCACCGAAATAAGTAGGGATAGCAACCTGACAGCTAATATTATTACTGGATGTTGAAATGAATGCAAGGTCAAAAGAGAAACCCACGATGAACCACAGTTTGTATGGATGAGGAGACATCGATTCATTTTAAGGGAGCTTATTTCTGGAGGATTATACCAATAAATCCAGAGACTAACTCTCCCAGTGACACTCACTTATTCAGCCAGTCGACGTTTACTGTGAGAGCTCACCCCCTGGCCCCCTCCACTGACATCACACATGAAATCACTGGTTTTGTAAATTGAGAAACTGAACCTCTTGGTTTTGCTTTTCTCATTCTTTGGGGTCACGTTGATTATCCCAGGCTTTGCATTCTGTGTAGCATGTTGTCTGCAAGTAAGAAGTACAGACTTCACAGAGAGAAGCGAAGAGCCGAGGGAAAGAGAACGAAATGTCTGTGCTTCGGGGCATGGAGTATGCCATGTGCCACCTCATGAGGCTGCATAACCCTGTGGCTTCCTACTCCATCACTCACATGTGTGCTCAGTGAAATCCACACTGCACGTCAGTTCATTCTCACCCACCACCGTCCTTTAAAGTGGCTCCTGGCCTCCACAGGTATGGAGAAGCCACGAGCTGCCGGGGCTCAGAGCTTGCCCTGGTTACAAGGGTCTTCGGTCAAATGCATCAGCCACCTGCTGAGCGAGGCACTCCAAGTCCCTAAACAATACAGACCAAGCCCCTACCTTCGGTGACCTCAGTCTGGTGAACAGAGACAGTCAACGTTCAACAGACAAAAATCAACCAAAAAACAAAAAACAAAAACAACAGAAAATCTCAGACTGTGTCATAAGCCGGGAAGGGATCAAGCCAGGGGAAGCAGTGGACGGCAATCAGGAGTGGGAGGAGCAGGCACGGTGCTTCCGGGGAGTGATCGGGAAGGCCTCTCGGAGGAGGTGTCAATTCAGCTGAACCCGGAGGATGAGAAGCAGCCAGTGAGCCAAGGGCTGGGTGGACCCAGCAGGGGCTGGATTTGCACCAGGCAGTTGTGGAGGCCTCAAACCACCTCCTGTCCAGCCGCTCTGAGATCCCTACAAGGTTGGCATCTTCTGCCATCTCCCTCCAGCCACACACACACACACACACACACACACACACACACACACACCCCTACACACACAATGGGACTCAGAGAGGTTAAGCAATTTGATCAACACTACATAGCCAATAGCAGTGGAGCAAATGTTAATCCAAGAACATCTGGTCCAAACCTCCGCTCTTAGCATGGACCTCGTTTGATTTCACTCATTGATTTATCAGCTACCACCACTGGCAACTCCGTTAACTAGTGAGTTAACTAGTTAGTTGTCTATTTACACATTTTTATTCATACTCAGCCTCCTTCCAAAGAGGGTTGGAAGCACCTGATCCTCCGTATTTGCCTGGACGGTGGACACAGAAATCCCACGAGGGTGTCTTCCCGGTGTGGGCTCCGACCCTTTAGGAAGCGCTCCCAGACAAGATGCCCAAGGAGATGCTTACAAACCTTCTCGGCTCTGCTGGCTGCTCGCCAGGGTTCGGCCATTCGATCGGCAAAGGTTCTACAGACACCTGAAAGCTCCGGCCTCCCTTTACCAAGCCAAACAGCAAGCAAACCGACCAACACTCTCCCACATGGTCTGGTGAGGAGCAAGGGCCTGCCATCATCCTGCTCAGGGGTGTCCTCTGGCTGCGTCTCTCACCCTGCCCAGCCTTGACTTGCGCTGCGCAGCCCCGAAAGCGGGCAGAAGAGGCTCTTTCTAACCCTCTGGCTCGCTTCCCAGCCTGCGAGTTGATGAAACCCATTGCAATGACCTCCCTGAAATGCAGGAAAATGGGTCACTCCCTGATTGCCAAGTCTGCCCAAAATAGGTAGGTTACATCATAGCCACACAGGACCTGACTCCCTCAACCAGGTGTGCATTAGGGGGAGTTTTTGAAGTAGCTTGCCAGCTGAAAAAGAGGCTGCCATTCAGGGAGCCCCGATTAGCCCAGAATAACAGCCAGCGCGTGTGCCAGGCGCTGAACTCAGTCCTCCTCACAGCAGCTCGACCAGGTGGGAGGCAGATGCTATGAGCACCCCTGGTTTACAGGGAAGAAAAACAAGGTCCAGAGAGTGGGCACCACCTGAGGTCTCAACCAGAAGGGAGCAGGGCTTCCACATCACATGTGATGCCGGCATGGATTTTCTCCACGTTTAGAAAGTGTATTGGGGGCGGCCAGACGTAAGGTAGTGACTACGTGGAACACACAACATTCACCTGGGGGCGTTTCAAGGGAGCCCAGAAGAATTCACAGCCATCCATCCTCCTGGGTCACCGGAGACCTTTTTTATATCAGTTGAGAAATATCAGACACATCAAGAAGCCCCGAACTGAGAAAACAAACAGTGGTTTCAAATACGAGTCCGGGTCTAAAGGCCTAACAGCACACCATCTGATTGGCAGCCATGACTTAGGTTCTGGATCCTTCTGACGGGTATTTCCTCGCGGCTGCAGGCGCTGGTGGATTGAAAGATGGTTCATGATCGTCCAATGCACTGCAGCTGGGGGTGAAATGACCCCAAACATCCGCTCAGGAGCCTGGGGAGCCCCACTCCAAGGTCACCAGGTTCCCCTCCTCCCTCCAACATTCAGCATCCACGTTGGGCGCCCCCCTGCAGACGCGGGCAGGGTCTCCAGCATGAGTGAGGCCCAGGCGGCAGGAAACTGCATTGGTTTCTATGCGACAGACCCTCTGGGGCAGAACCAATCGCGGCCCCCGTTGCATCATCAGGGCCCAGGTCAGCGCTTAGCTCGCCGTGGGCACTGTCCTTTCTCAGGGACCTCACTCTCGTGTTCTCGCCTCTTCCTCTGGTGGAGCAGGGGTCACAGCAGGTGACCCTCCCTGGTGGCTTATTTTGTCCCAAACGCCACACTGACCGCTCCACCAGCATCAGCCCCATGAACACCCTCCAGCAAGGTGACATCGGCCATCATTTCTCTCTTCCACAAAAGGAAACCAAGGGGTCCACGATTCAGTCACATGACCAGTGCCCCTGCCAGCAAGTGGCAGGACCCGGATTCGACCCCTGGTCGCCGACCTCCTTGCTGGAGCCACTTCCCTCTGGTGCTTCATTCTTATATTTGCTGTGGGCACCAGAGGCTCAGAGTAGCCCATGGTGCTCCCTCGAGGGGAAGGAGGGACGGGTCGTTCTGCTCAGGAGCTGCCACCGTGGAGACGCCCCTGCAGCAGCTCCATCGGAGACCCCACGGTCCGCTGCGTCTGCAGTTTCAAAGTCATTTGGGAACCTGGGCCCCGGGCCAGGCGCTGCGGAGAGAAGGATGAACAGTCTGCGGTTCCTGCTCTCCAGGACTCACAGGCTGGTCTGGGGTGCAGATGAAGAGACGGACGATGTCAATACAACGTGGCATTGAAACAGACTTCTGCCCGGCTGGTGTGGCTCAGCGGTTGAGCGGTGGCCTATGAACTGGGAGATCACGGTTTGATTCCTGATCAGGGCATATGCCCAGGTGGTAGGCTCAATCCCCAGTGTGGGGCGTGGAGGAGACAGCCAATCAATGATTCTCATCACTGATGTTTCTATCTCTCTCTCCCTTCCTCTTTCTGATTATATATATATATATATATATATATATATATATATATATATATTTTTTTTTTTTTTTTTTTTTTTTTTAAAGAAACAGACTTCTACTGAACACCGCCAAGCTGGCATCACCTCGCTAGACCCTGAACAGGGGGTGGGGACAGTGCAGACCCTGCCCTCATCTGCCCCCACACAGCTCAGAAGCTGAGCAGTCCACACTGGAGGCCGAATGCAGGGTCGACACCAAATGTGTTAGAGGCGTGCTGAGGGGGTGAGATCATCGTGAGCTGAGGTCATTGCCACTCTCTGGGAGATGAAAGCAGAATCAGTCCTGGCAGACGCCCCGAGTGTCCCTGTCATCCTTAAGCATTTCTCTGGAGACGGTTATGTAGGAGAATTGGATGGCAGCGCTTGCTGTGGCCACATCTGTACAGCAGTCCTCGCTGGGGGCTCGCGTCACTGCCTGGGAGCCTCCAGGGTTCCCCTCCGGCTAGAGGAACCTCAGGAGAACATCATCTGAGTCAAGGGTGTACAAGGCTGAGCCCGGGTCCGTGGCTGGGGGATTGCTGGGTGTCTGTGAGGTCGAATAAGCTCCTTGAACTTGGCTCTGACTGTGAATGGCACAGATGAGTGGCTTTAGCACCCCAAAGGGTAACATCCTGTGGGAATAGCCAGGTCTTTCTCCAGCCACATGGACACGCCTACTTTTCAGAGCGCAGACCAAGGCTCTGGGGTGTTCTCCCAGCCTTCATGGAACCAATTGTCCAAAGTGCACTGTAATTCATGCCCCCACAAAGAGCTCCTCTCCGTGTCACGGGGATGAGGAAAATGAAAGCATTCCTGTGACTGGTGTACACCTTGGGCAGAGCAGATTCATGGTTAGCCTGATGTGAGTAGCAATAGAGCCAGTATTTCACAGGACAGCCTGTCAAAGGCCAGCCAGGCATGCTCATCACTTCTCAAATGCAGAAATCCAGTGGCTATGGAGTTTGCAGGAGGTGTTGCTATGAATAGAACAGTTTGCTTTTTCTCTATGAGATTTCGGAATGAGAATAGCTTGTCTTTGTGGCACCTGGCACAGAGTCTCTTAAGCACAATCTGTTTCTGTGCAATGCGTGGGTTTATTCATTCATTACTTACTGAGCACCTACTAAATGCAAGACACTCGCTCATATAGAAGCTGTAGAAAAGTGACAAAGCCCCTGCCCTCAGGGAGCTTGTATGCTTATAGAGGAGACAGACATCCTATATAATAAAAGGGTATATGCAAATGGACCCTAATAGCAGAATGACTGGTCACTATGACACACACTGACCACCAGGGGGAAGATGCTCAATGCAGGAACTGCCCCCTGGTGGTCAGTGTGTTTCCACAGGGGGAGCTCTGCTCAGCCACAAGCCAGGCTGATGGCTGCCAGCACAGCGGTGGTGGCGGGAGCCTCTCCTGCCTCCTCAGCAGTGCTAAGGATGTCCGACTGCAGCTTAGGTCTGCTCCCCGCTGGCAAGTGGACATCCCCTGAGGGCTCCCGGGCTGCCAGAGGGATGGCTGACTGCCAGCTTAGGCCCGATCCCCCCCAGGGAGTGGGCCTAAGTCAGCAGGTGGACATCCCCTAAGGGGTCCCAGATTGGGAGAGGGCACAGGCTGGGCTGAGGGACGCCCTCGCATGCCAAAATTTTGTGCACTGGGCCTCTAGTATGAAATAATAAGATACACCTGTTACACATATTCTAATTTGTGATAGATGTTGTGAGAAAAAACAAAAACAAAACAAACAAACAGAAAAAAGCAGTGACTAATTTTAGGGAAAGGTATATTTGGGGGTCAGGCCCAAAAAGGATCTTGCTACAAAGGGAATCTTGACGCTTCATTTAAAAAGGAGTTAGAGAAACTGAGAGAGAACCAGTGGAGCTGCAGTGTGATGAGTGACAGGAAAAGGGCTGAAAGAACAGGCAGGGGCCAAGCCAAGTGCTCCACGCTCTGAAGGTGTCCACCTCTCCCAATCTTCTCTCTGGCTTCACATAGCTACTCATTGCAGCAGACCAGTGCCTGACTCCTCCCCCTCCCCCCACCTAGCATCCAGGAGCACTGTGAGGCTTAAAATAAACCGGACACACGCTGGCCCCCCCGCTCTGCTCTGTTCCAGCAGTTTCTGCGGCGATGAAGAAGCAGGCTCCATGAAACAGAGCGTGGGTGATGCTCCCCCAGCACACATGTTCTTCTCACCCCACCAAGCCAGCCCGGGGTGGCACACTCCGTATGCTGCCATAGTCGCTGATAATAATTGTTGCATTAATTGGTGCTGTCCGGACCAGACAGAACGTAAAAGATCCCACTGTGTCCAATAATTAATGTTTTTCCCTCACTGCAACGCCATTAATAAGGGGCTCTTCCAAGAACTGAGTAATTGGCTGGCTGGGCGTCATTAGGGTATTTATAGATAAGCTTTGGTCTGCAGACAGAGAGGAAAGCTGATTATGTTTATTTAGACTCTATTATCTATCGCTAATGTGTTATTGTGCGTCCCGATCGTCCCCATTCTCCGGGCCCTGACGATACAAGCACAGTCGCAGTGTGGCCTCAGTGACCTGCCACACAGCTCTCCCTGTTGCAGGGGCGAGGGGGGTTGCAATGGGGGGTGGGAGGCCCACGGTTCCACTCGCTACCACTCATCCACCACAGCCCTTCCCTTGCCTCGGAGAAATTTGGAGCAAGGCTCTCAGAAATACCAGAAAGACAGCTTCTCCTAATTAAACCTCAAAGGAGTGCAAGTTTCTTGGGTTCGTGATTATCTGAAGGGTTTTTGAAAATGTAAATCTGGTTTTTCAGAAACAGTGCTCTGGAAAAATAGAGGGAGTCAGAGGCAGCTGGGGTTGGAGACGAGGCAGCAAGGGATGAAGTCTCGGCGGCTGACAAGCCCTGGCGGAAACGCACAGCTCCCGGGGCAGGTGCTCACTGGGCCCTGGGGGGTGGGCACGGGCCCCTGGGCTGCTTCAGCTCCCAGAAGCCTTTGGTCCTCATCTCCTTTGCTAGAATTTTTGTGAGATTTCTCAGATTTTTAAAGAAGGCATGGATATACACAACAGTGTGACTGTGCCTGATGCTACTTTATTGTACAGTTGAAAATTATTGAAACAATAAACGTTGTCATATTACCAGGGGAGTAAATAGAATAATGCACGTTAAAAGCAGAATTTAAAGTCTACACAATCTAAGGTTTTTAACTTTATAACTGGAATATGTATCATATTAATTTTAGAAACAAACCAAAAACCCAACAACTTCTAAATGGCCTTGTCTGCACACAACACTATCCTCAAGTTAACTTGGAAAAACCCTTAAATTAACAACAACAATTCAAGACAATTATCTTGTCAATTGAATGAGCAGGACTTGATGAAACTGTAGAGAGAACTCAACCTTATTTATATTTACCAATTCTTACTAACTTTGCCCTGTGGACAATTTTTCATTCTCTCCTGGCTGTCACCTCACATGGGCTCATTGCTTTTCCTGTGACTCTGATAAAGTAAAGAACCCAGGCCACCCAATAACAAAAAGTACAGCTCAACGTGTCTATGCATCTACCCTCCACACCCATATGATGTGCTCTATGCGCGTGCACGCGCCCACACGCGTGCGCGCGCGCGCGCACACACACACACACACACACACCATTCACATTTCTCACTGCCCTTGAGGGTGAGCAAAATGTGGGATTAAGAGCCTGGAACCTGGGTCCAAGTTCAGGCTTTGCCCATGTTACACAGCACGTAAGGGCTAAGAACTCGCGTTGGCCTCGTTGGGCCTCAGTTTGCACACCTGTGAGATGGGCCTGCTGTTAACATGCACTTGGTAGGGTCAGTCCTGGAAAGACATGAGATGACGTCTACAGAGGCACCTGGCTCCCGCAGAAAGGAAGCCCCTTGATGATCCACCTCTTCCCATCTGACCTTGCATCTGGGAAAGCGCCTGTCACTCATGGTCCTTGCCCTGCCCCCTTCTCCATGAAGAACAAACTGGGGATCCCTGACCTGCCTCTGGCTTTGAAATAAGCTCCCCAAATGTTGACCTGTGCACAAATGTGTGATGTAACTTTGCAAATTAAATGTGTAATGCTTTTAGGAGAACGGTGCCCTTTCCTCCCTGCTGCCCCCACCACGGAGACCAGGTGACTTGCGGGCACATCTGTTACAGGTGCTGGGGAAGAGGCTCAGAGATATTCTTGGATCGTAGCCTGGGACACAGCGATGTCTGCAGCATCGGTCGGGTGACAGGAGAGAGGCAGGAGGGCCTCTGGGCCTGGGCAGGTGACCGAGATTAGTGGGCAGATCAACAAGCAGAGAAGCCACAGAGAAGTAGGACTGACATTGGGGGCAAGGAACAGAGGCAGGCACCCCCAATCCAGACACTCACCTACACATTTATTGATCAGATATTACAGATATTCCCTGGCCCCTTGCAAGCAACTGAACCCTGCTGGGCCTCAGCAATCTCCTTGGTAAGGGAGGAGCCCAGACCTGCTTAGCTCATGGGCTGAGGCGGTCCTGGCTGGTAGCACTTTAATTTACAGAGTGCCTGCTGGGCACCAGCATGGTGCCAGGTGCTGAGGGAGAGGGACTGAGGATCAAAGAGAAAAAGTGAAATCATCCCTCTTGCCTGAAAGAGCCATCATTCTTCTTCAAGTCTTGCCATGATGCCTCATTTTTCTCAGCAGAAAATCCTGACTGTGTGCCAGGGGCCTACAAAACACTGGGATCCAGCCCTGCGCTTCTATCAGACACTGCTTGTAATGCTCCTCTGTTGCTATAAAACAAAATTCAGAGGTTAACAGAATTCATCTACACACAAGATGTTTGAATCAGTAGGATGCCTTGACTTTCATATAAAGGGGGAAAGAGCCCAGCCAGCATGGCTCAGGGGTCAAGCACCGACCCATGAACCAGAAGGTCACGCACGGTTCGATTCCCAGTCAAGGCACATGCCCAGATTGTGGGCTCGAACCCCAGTAGGCGGCATGCAGGAGGCAGCCAATCAACGATGCTCTCTCATCATTGATGTTTCTATCTCCCTTTCCCTCTCCCTCCCTCTCTGAAATCAATTAAAAAATATTTTTTGAAAAGAGGAGTAATTTGTAATAAAACCGTTTGCATTTGGCTATGTATGTTCTCTGACATGACCTGGCTAATCAACACGAGGAAGCCAGGGTGAGTGCCGCAACAACAACAACAGGCGTGTTGTTTTGGAGACTCAAATACCGTGAGTGATGTTGCCATGGGTGACGTGATTTGCCCAACATGGTAAACACTGTTTGGCAATATTCCAAACAGAGCACCCTGCAATCTTCCCTTAATCTATAGTAGTTCCACTCCCAGCCGATTCCACGAGTAATGGAAGCTGTGTTAAAACTACCTTCTGACCCAGCGGCTGTGGCTCAGTGGTTGAGCACCGACCTATGAACCAGGAGGTCATGGTTCAATTTCTGATCAGGGCACATGCCTGGATTGCTGGCTTGATTCCCAGTGGGAGCATTAAAAGGCAGCCAATCAATGATTCCCTCTCATCATTAATGTTTCTATCTCTATCTCCCTCTCCCTTCCACTCTGACATAATTTTTTTAAATGATATTAAAAAATACAAATACCTTCTGTTTATATAAAGAGAGTTATGTCCAGGCTCAGATCATTAAAAATTGCCTTTTCATGTACATGAGTATCTATTAGGACACCTCAAATTCATGCCACACCCAGGAGTGCCCATCTTTGTATAGGACTGTATCATGCACTGCTTAAACTCTTAGATCTTTGGCACCTGCTCACTGAATTTATGGCATCCCAATACCCCCATAAATATCCCGTGTAAGCTCAAGGGAGCCATAGATCAGAGATTCTAGCCCCTGCCTACCTCTCCAACAATGGTCTTGTCCTACTCACCCCTCGTCCACTGTGTTCCTGGCCACACAGCTTTTCTCTGTCCTCCTGACACATCAAGGGCATTTGCACATCCTGTTCCTCCCACCAGGATTGCTCTTCCCTAGCTGGCCACGCAGCAGCCTTTTCATCCTTTGATCTCAGCTCCCGTAACATTTCCACGAGAGCAGCTTTCCGTGGCACTTAGTCCGCAGTAGCACACACAGGCCCACCCTGCTAGTCTCAGTTCCACCATGTCACCTGTTCCCGTCCCTCAGGGCACACGTCGCCCCTAAATTATCCTTCTCCAGGTTGTCTTCCCCACCAGACTGGCATCAGCCAAGTTTCCTCTGAAAGGGAGGAGAGCCACTATTTTAGGTTTTGTTGGCCATGTGTTGTGACAGAGTTGTTGGTCTCTGTCACAACAACTCAACTCTGTATTACAGCTCAGAAGCAGCCATAAACAGTAGGGAAACAAATAGGCGTGGCTGTGTTCCAATAAAGCTTTATTTACAAAAGCAGCAAATAAAATCCGGGGCGAGAGGGGGTTTCCAAATATTCTGAACAGAGCACTGTGCAATTGTCCCTTAATCTATAGTAGTTCCATTCCCAGCTGATTCCACGGATAATGGAAGCTGTGTTAAAACCACCTTCTGGCCCAGTTGCTGTGGCTCAGTGGTCGAGCACCGACCCATGAACCAGTCGTTTGAAGCTCCATGCCTGTCTCTTTTATTCTTGGATTCCTCGGTTCTAGCACAGTGCAGGACCTATGAGGAGAACTGAACAGCGTATGTTGAAGATACGAGTTTGTTCCACTGGAATGAGGAACCACAGAAAACACGAGAAACACCCATCTATTCTTAGCACCTACAGAAGCATTTGCATGTTGGTTGCCCAATCAGCACTGCAAGAATCCTGAGAAGAGAGGGCAGGAGAATTCAAAGAGGACTTCCTGGAGGAAGTGGTCCTGGCTAGCAGCTGAAGGAAGAATGGAATTTGGGCCATGGTAATCATGGCACTCACTTGTTCAATCGTTCGTCCACTCAGTTGGGGGACTTTTGCTGAGTGTCCAATCGGGTGCTGGTAACACAAAGCTCCCAAACTAGCAGAGTTCCCAGGGAAGGGGGAGTCTTTGTTCCTGCTGTCAGGATAGTTTTGGATTCCAAGGACTCTGTGGCCCAGGAACACATGGAGGGAGGGGGCCACAGCCCAGAAGCTGCGAAGGGTCGCGAATGACAAAACCCCCCAAAGGGTGGCTCTTAGTGGAGTGACTAGGAGCCAGGCTTTGGGATCAGAGAACCCCCTCATTCGTTCCTTGGTTGGTCCATTCAATCAATCAGGTACTTTTGGGGGGTCAGGCACAGTGCTGAGCTCCAGGGAAACAGGTAAACAAGCCAAGGAAAGTTTGTGCCCCGCACCTAACCTCATAGTGAGGGGACCAACATAAACAAAGGAACTACGGAGCAAACAAGGTCCCATGCTGGGCTAATGTAACAGGATCAGAGGGGCAGTGGGAGGCAGACCAATCAAGGAAGGCCTCTCCGAGGAGGTGACATCTGAGCTGGGCAGGGGAGGCAGAGGTCAAGAGAAGCAACAGTCAATATCCAGAGCCAGAAACAAGGCCATGGAAGACCAGGAGGGAAGAGGCTGGGGAGGCACCCTGCCTCCACCTGCGGCTTTAGGGGTGGAGAGCAGCCCTCAGGATGCCTGGAAATGAGGACAAGACAATGTCATTCCCCCCCCATGAGAGAGGGACAAGGAGACAAAACACTGGTCTTAACAGTGGAAGAACCGAAACAAAGAACAAACAAAAAGCGGGGGTCAAAACTGAGCCCCCAGACCCTCTTTTTCTAACATAAACCCGAGGCCTTCACACAGTGCTGATGTGAAATCCAGGGAGCTGTCCGTCAACAGCCTAAGCTCCGAGGCCTCCCCAGAGACCACGCCTGGTGGCTGTGTCATTCAGGTGCCACCTAGAGGACCCCGGTGCTGCGATGCTGAGAATCGCAGATGATCTTTTCTTAGCTGACGAGAGAAGGCTCTTTCCCATCTGCATCTGCCTCGAGATAAGGCCTCGGGAGAGAGGCAAACCCACTTGATAGCCAGCACGGGCTTCTCCCCCATCCATGAGTGGGTCACTTTTCAAGCCCTTCACAACATAGTCACCCACACCAGCAATCTGGGGGCGCTCGTCTGGGGCCTGCAGGCGACCTGTGAACGCCAGGATCGCGCAGTGACAAGTGGAGAAGGCACAAAACTCTGCCTCGCCACCTTTTTTAATGAGTAAAATCCTCTGGCTGCCGCCGGGCCCTTGGAGACCAGCGATTAATGAGTGCTCAGAATAGACTGTGCCTGCTTTATACGTGTACGGTGGCCTGGGAGAGTCACTTCAATTTCCATGTTACATCTGCTGCTGCGTTCAAGTGCCTCCTTCGGGGCAGGAAAACACTTGGCAAATTCTGTCTTGAAAGAGACACGTTCAGAGAGAGCGCTCCCTCCCCGCAGCCACATTCTATATGTGAGCACTTTTCAATTTTCAAAGCATATATTTAGATTATGTACATGAAGACCGGCGAGGTGTGGGGAGGCAGCACACAGCCCTGCCTGCCTCTCGGGGCTGCGAGAAGAGGGGCTTTGCGGTTTGTCCGCGAACGCCATGGCTTCATTCATTGAGACGGGGATGGTGCTAGGGGCGGGGACAGCCTGTGCTCGGTCCTATTTGCAGACCCTGGGCCCAGCCATGGGAAGGCCATGTTGGGTCCTCCCTGGATGAGCAACACCACCTCCACGGAGACTCCACGCTCAGTGTGTGAGTTGTGATGTGAGAACAGGGGCTGGACAGAGAGCTTGAGCCAGGCAGGGCCCCCAAAGGAGGTGTGACCGGCCTGCGGCCACCTGGGGGCAGGGGATGGGGCTGGAGTCAGGAGGCAACGTTGCAGGTCTTTCCAGGATCTGAGGAGGGTGTTGAGTGGAGCAGAAAGGAGGAGGAGGGGGAGATAAGCAAGGACTCTAGGAGACAGCATATGCTTGGAGGTCTCCTCGGTGCCCCGCTGGCACAAGGAGCCATCGTCCACAGTAGGGAGTGAGGGTGAAGCCTGGGGGCCTTGAGGTCTGGTGCAGAGTGCAACCTCCATTCTGCTCTTGATCTGAACTTACCAGCTGACCTAGTCAGCCCAGGCTGCCATAAAAACACCACAGACTGAGAGGGCTTAAACAACAGAAAGATATTTCTTTCCGTCTGGAGGCTGGAGGCTGGAGGCTGGAGGCCCAAGGTCAAGGTGCCAGCAGGTCGGGTCAGTGTCTAGCGAGAGCTCTTCCCGGCTTCTCTCTGTGCCCTCAGATGACAGGAGAGCGAGCTCTGTGATTCGTCTCCTCATAAGGGCACCGACCCCACCATGGGGGCTCCATCCTTATGACCTCACCCAAACTTAATCGCCTCCCACCCCAAATACCATCATGCGGGGGTGGGGGCTGCAGCTCTGAATTTAAGGGGACACACACACTGCGACTATAGCACCAGCTGTGTGACTTGGACACGCTGACTCGCTTCTTTGAGCCACCACTTTTCATCTATCAAATGGATCAAAGCCCTCTGCCCGCCTATTGTGGGGACAGCATGACCTGCCACAGTACAGTGCCTGGGGCATGGGTGGCGCTGGCTCAGTGGTATCTGTGTGTTTCCACAGCCCAATAATCATCCGAATCCTCCAGGACAGGACACGGATCCGATCCTCCAATCAACCTCAGAAGACCCACAGGGAAGTTCTTCATGAACAGAAGAAGCCCAGAGAAACAGAACTTATTTTGAAAGGAGACCACGTGGGATGAAAGTTGCTGAAGCGGAATTTACTGTTGATTTCATCATGGTTGCCATCCTCAGCACAAACAGCCGCAGAAAGCACCGTGGTGCCTACCCCAGGCCAGGGGCACCCTAGGGCCAGTTTGCCTGCTCTGCTCTCACCTGCGGGCATTTCGCCCCAGCCTCCTTACCAGTCAGCCCCTCTTTACATCGTATTCCTATCACAGCAAGGGTGGGTGCAGGGAGCACCTCGTTTCTGCAGGCAATGAGGGTAGCTCTGAGGACAGGGCAGGCGAGGAGAGATTTGAGAGAGTAGTTTGCCTCACTTCACCCAACAAACCTGATGCCTCACTTCACACAAACTTGATGTAAGAATTCAGATGTGCCGAAACAAATTCCGAATTATTGCTGAGCCAAAGTATCATCTAGAAACACAATCTTGTTCATCTGAGGCTTGCACACACGCATTCCCCACAGATGATGGTAAAGAAATTATGTTGAGTGCTTGGCTACGGTGCTTGAGGTCTTACCCCATATTGAACATACATCATTAATTCAATCCTCTCCCTAAGAAACCCATCAGGTAAACCTCCCATCCTCATTTTTTCAACAAGGTAGAGCGATATAGAGTTATATATGTTGTTTGAATGAGGACTACACAAACGATAATGGTTGAGCCAGGATTATAATCTAGATCTAATCTAGGTTGTCACCACCGCACCATAATCCTAAGGCCTGAAATAGACAGGATAGGAGATGAGAGGGTGCCAGGCAAAAGAACAGAACTTTGTCCGAGAAACAACTGCCACTGGCTGGCTGTGTGGCCTTGGAGTGGTCGCAGAACCTCCTCCTGCTTGTGTGCCCAAGGTGGGCATTGGGTAGATCAGAGCCCCATTCTGCAGAGCGGTACCCGTTGGTGGGTCTCTAAGCTGCCAGGATGACCCTGCCTGGCCCCATCCTCAATATATACCAGGGTGACCAAGGGCAGAGCAGGTAGCCATGGAAACAATGCCCTGTTTGGGAACCTCTGGATGGATAGGAGGTTGGGGACCTTGACTTCACCTCTTCCCTTCCCTGCCCATCTCCGACCATCTTCAGAACCATGAGGAGAGTCTCTATTGAGGTTTCAAATCCAGAGAGGTCTGCTTACGCACCTGAATGGGTAGCATTTGGGCTATTTGGGGTACCTGGACCATTTGAAGTCTCTCTATATGTCCATCTCAACTCCCGTTCCATCAAAGACTCCACCCAGTAGTTTCTTTAGGAGACGAGGGTGCTCTCCATTGCACTATCATTTGCCTGCATCAGCCACGCAGTGTCAAATGATGTAACTGCTCAGTGGCCTCCTGCAAGACTTTTGCAACATGAAGACGGTGCTGCTATAAAAAAATTTAATGGGTCCACAACGGACACTCGAACCCTTTCGGATTCGCCGATGAATGTGACGCCCACGTGTTGCCAAAAGCATTTATTGTCTCGTAATTTGATTTGCTTTTCTCCATGCTGCTCCCACTGCCTGCAAGTAGGGGCAAAATGGCTGATGTCTGCAGATGCCACGGAGGCTAATAAAGCTTGCTGTGCTCCCAGCATGCTCTCTGCTGTCAGAAACCAGCAATTAACTTAATAGGGTTCTTGAAATGAGTCGATCCGGGAAATGTGGCATGTGTTGACACTCTCCCGCTGATCCAAGCAGCCTCCCACCATTGACTTGCCGGGTCTGTTTGCTATTTGAATTATTTAGGAGCTTGTTATGTGAATTAAAAAGCAGCACTTTGCAGCATTAAGTCTAATATTTTATGATCTTCAATTGATTAGATGGGCTTTCAGGATTACATGGAAAGGTTAAGAAAAAACACGCCTCAGACAGGCAGCGCTCGTCCGCTTTGCTTTGCAAAAACCTAGATGTACCTGGCCCCACTTCTCCTCCCCCTCTTCCCTCCCAAGTGAGCCTTCTGGAACCTGCGTTTGGACCATCAAAGAGCTTACCTTGAGGACACCAGGTGCCCCGAGTTCTCAGGACCAGGGAGGCTCATCCCTTATTCCTCTATCTGTCTTTTGTCCTTTCTTGGCACTAACATACCACTGATGATGTGATGCCCAGAGGGACCACATCCCAAGCCTGGGCCTGCAAAGGGAAGCCCTGCTCTGGTTCCCAGCCACGCACGTGGACCTGCATGGGCACCACTGCCACGCCTGCCCTTGGCCAAGGGTGCATGTAGCACAGGCCCCGTGCAGCCCACAGTTAACAGACTGCCAAGCCCCACAGGAACTCCCTTGCCGTGAGTGCCAATTCGTGCTTTCTGCCTGTCTGATGCCACCATCTTCTCCCCTGGCCAATGACAACAGCTTTCCACTGGGCATTTCCCATAACTCCCATCCTAGTCCATCCTGCACTGTGGCCAAAGGCATCTTTCTAAAATCCAGCTCTGGCTAAAATCCTACCCTGCCCTGCTCCAAAACCCTCAATGGCTCCCCATTGCCTATTGAGTTAAGTATATACTCATCAACCCGGTCCTGCCTCTCTTTCTAGCCTCATCTTCCATTGCTCGCCTACCAACTGGCCACACTGAGCTACTCATTGTTCCTGAAAAACACCCTCTGTGTTCTCAACTCCCAAGCTTTACTCATGGCCTTCACTCAATGCATTGCGCCTCCCTTGCCTTCTATCTTGAGTCCACCAGTCCTCGGTAATGAAAAGAGGCAGTAAGTATATAACATAGAGCTTCTGATGTCCCAAGCACTTTCCAAGTTATCATTTCTCCTCATGATACTCCTATAAGCTAAGCCTTTACTATCTCCATTTTACACATGGCTAAGCTGAGGTTCAGAGAGGTTAGGTAACTTCCCCAAGGCCACTCAGCTGGCTGGGATTCCAATTCAGGTAGACAAGGTTTATGGCAATTCCTCCTCCTGGGGAAAGCTGGTCCTGCCCCTACCTGGGTGCCCTCTTTCTCCTCTGAGGTTTGCAGCATCCCCAGTGCCACAGCCCTGACTCATTCAGGCTGCAGGGGTAGCCACACAGCTCTCTTCTCCACCAGCGTGCCAACGCCTTGGAATATTCTGGGCCTCGGAGCAGGGTGTAGGGTCGACTTTGCGCATAGTAGGTGTTGACCCAAGAAGGCTGTCAACCCGACCAGCCACAGGGTGGCTCCCCACCAAAAGCCATACCCCTGTATGAGGAATTAGCTGGTCCCTCTTGCACCTTCTGAGGGGTGGGAGGGGGCCCTGCAAACACAAGCTCTAAAGGAAGAGACTTGGGTGCGAATCCAGGCACCACCTCTTTCACCCATGAAACCCTGGGGAGTTAGTTCACCTCGCTGACCCTTAGTTTTCTCATGTGTAACATGGAAATAATAGTAATCTCCACTCTATAGGGAAATTATCAAAATTAAATGAAATAAGTAATTCATCCCAGGACTTCGGAGGCTTGGTGTCTAGTGCACACAGAGGGCTCAGGAAGAGGTAGCTGTTCTTACCATTGCATTGACCCCCAGTTGGCCTCTCCAAGCCAACTCACGGGGCTCTGGCACCCTGGCCGGACATCTCTGCACTTCTACTTCCTCGCCTGAAACAGGGGCTATTTAAAAACTACCTCGTAGCATTAAGAAGAAGAATATAATAACATAGCAGAAGGGCCTGAAACAGAGCAGACCAGCTGTTCCATTAGTCTGATAGGCTCACTGCTAGCTGCAGTAACAAATAAGCCCAAGCAGGTCTACAGGGAAAAGTCAACAAAGAACAGGGTTCTGCTGGCAGGGGCTCCACTTCTTCAACACCCTGAGCATTGACATTCAGTTGGCAGGTGGAGGAGATAAAAGATCTTCCAAGAATTTTGAGAGGCCGGGCCAAGTAGCATACATCACTCCTGCCGCATTCCACTGGTCAGAACTCAGTCCCAGGGGACCCGTGACTGAAAGGAAGGTTGGGAAGTGCAGTCTTCCCATGTACCCAGGAGAGAAAGAAACGAGGCTTGGAGAACACACCGAACAGCCTTTCAAATGGACTTTTACAGAAGGAGAAAGGGCAGAGGATGAAGGGGAAGGCTAGCCATCGCTTGCTTTATGGGCAGTATTCACTTGCTCCTCACTATTGGTAATAGATGCTTTTATTTCACATCCAGTTCATGGAGAAGGAAACTGAAGCTCCAAAGATTATGTCACTTACGAAGGATCACAGGGTAGTGAATGGTGAAGCCCGGAATACACGTCAGAGTTGTCTCTCGCCAACAGGCAGCTCTGCAGGCACTCCAAGTGCAACTTCTGAGTATTACGTATTTCGATTAGGAAGGAGAATGTGATGAAGAAGATCATTTTGAGCTTGTATGTTGGGGTCACCTAATGTTTATTGGATGCTCACTCTGTGCTAGACACCATCCAAAATGCTTTTCCATGTGTGGAAGAATTAACCCTCCTAATAATCCTATGAGCTACATCCAGCCATTAGCTCGGCTTTATGGATGAGGAATGAAAGCACCGAGAAGTTACTGAATCTGCCCACGGCCCCACAGCTAGTAGGTGGAGAACATGACTCCGTCCCAGGAGCATGCCAGTTCAGAGGCATCCACTCCCTCCCATGCATGCCTGCATTCACATGAAAGTGTCCCTCGGCTACCCCACGAGTTCAAGGCAAAGAGGGAACGCGTCTCCTTCATCGTCATGCCTCGGCTGACCCTGCTGCTCAGGAGTCATGGCCTGAGGGTAGGACTCCTCCAAAGGCTTGTTGGCACACCATAGAGTCGCCAGCCACTTGTAGCCCTGGACTACCATGGCAGAGCCCACCAGCCCACGACGGTGGGCATACAAGCCCATGGGCAGCCAACAGCCCCTTCACAACCCCATTCAATGACCTGATGGCTTCATGAAGACGGGTGTTTACTATCCCTGACCATTCTGTTACTTAAGGAAAAATAAATGCAGCTACTGAGACCAGAAGCAGGCCTGGGGTGACCATGAAGAATCAAGACAACATGGTCTGTGCTCATGCCACCCTGGCTTGTGAAAGTGCTGCTTCACCTAGGTGAGGGGCTGGGGGGCGGGGAGCAGGGGGGAATGTCTCCTTGCCCTGCGCCTTACACAAGGCCAAGGTCTTAAAAGCAGCAAGCTGGTGGGTGAGTGGGGGTGGGGGGAGATGCAGAATTGCCCTCAGTCACTCAACACAGAAGTATCCTGTGACCAAGACTGAGGCGGAGTGAAGGGTGTAAAAGTACAAAGGTCAAGGGAGCGGGACACTCAGACAAAAGTGCAGTTAAAGCCACAAAGTCAGACCCGGAATTGAGGAGGCAGCCCCACTTTCCAGGTGTGCGTCAGGCCCCTACAGAGCTGCAGCCAAGATGCCAGGACTAGAGTCAGCTGCACTTACTTTGAAGCCCAGCTCCCCATTCATTAGCCTCTCAGTTTCTCAGCCTGTAAAATGGGTGCATGTCTGTCTCACTTCTAGGGCTGCCCATTGGGGTTGAGCACATAGGACACCAAGCACCAGGCCTACCACGCAACCACCTGAGTGTTGGCCCAGGGGCCTTTGCATACAATCCTCTTAATGTAAGACTTAATTCTCTAATCGTCTGCATCATCAAATAAGATGCATCATCACTTCATTTATAGCTGTTGGTTTTGCAATGAAAATAATCACCTCTTCATTTTTCACGGGCCGTGCACCCCAGTCTTTAAGGTGGGTCAGTCATCTATCCCCCATGGCACCCAGCACAGACCAGAACCAACAAAAGCCACACAGAGTGTTTCTGAGGTCAGTGGTTCACATGGTCTTCCTGGGAGGCAGAGAGAGCAGGTCTCATGACGTCCATTTGACACACAAGGAACTGGAGACTCCCTCAAGGTCTCAGCGCATGAGCAGCAGTTCTGAGGCTCCAAGCACAGGGTGTGTGAGTCACACCACACACCTCTCTGAGCTCTCCCGATGGCTCCCTGGGAGCTGATGGAAGACCCTCTGGATTTTCTCCCTGAGGACTGGACATGGCACCAGGACTATCAGGCAGAGAGGCCTTACACAGGCTCAGGGTACGAGCCTGGGCCCTGGAGTAAGGCTCTGTGGGTTCCAGTCCCAGCTCTGCCACTTACCAGCCCTGAGACCCTGGACTAGCTGGACCCGTGTCTTATCTATAAGATGGCAATGCATTACCTCCGACCTCCTAGAGGGCTGTGAGGATCTAAAGAGCTAATGGATGGGCAAAGCAATTAGAACAGGGCCTGATGTACAGTAAGAACCACTATATGTCACTGCTGGTGGCTTGTACAGGGAGCCACACCCACCCACCTACCTTCTCCGTTTGCTTCTGATGCTGTGTGCCTGGGAGCCGAGGCGGCATCTTTTCCATCTTGGAGACTACGACAGAGGAACAATGCCGAATGGTGGCTAGAATGTGTAGGCTCTGGGTCTAAGTCCAGACCCTGTCACTTTCTGGCTGTGTGATGCTGGCAAGCTCCGTGTCTTCTCTGAGCCCGTTTCCTGCATAAAAGGAGATGACAAGAGAACCTATTTCATAGAGGATGTCCTTAAGTGATGTAATACACATGAAACACCAAGAGCGGTTGCTGGCACCCGGGAAGCACTGAACAATGTTGGCTGTTATTGTAGGTCTGTCCTGGGCACCATCGCTGTGCCTCATCTGATGGTGCTAAGGCAACTGGTTTGGGATCCATGAACAACTTGCGTGTTTTTATTGCTTGTTCTCCTGGTGGCCAGAGGTCTTCTCTAAATGCTCTCCTAAAGACAGGACCCCAGAACAGGAGTGGGCCTCCAAGGATGGTCTCCGTGTCCCAGGTACTCATGGTTGCTAGTGACCTCGCTGAATAAATAAATAGTGTGAAATGGGAGCCAGGCCAGGCCTTCCAATAATACCCTGTACCGGGAGACACCGTGCCCCTGGCCAGCTGACTCATCTCCCCAGCAGGAGCCGAGCCGCTGAGGCAGCCCCGCCCAGCCTCTCCGGCTCCATCAGATGGTCTGGCAAGTCCAGTGGGAGCCCGAAAGCAGCCGGCTCTGAGGAAAAGGACAAGCAGGTGTGAACCTGTGATTAAGGCCCAAGAAGGGAAATCGAAGGAGCCAGAAAGCTCTGGCCCGGGAAACCGAGGACAAAAGGCCACTGTCACAGGATGTCATCACTGGAGGGGGCTGGGGACATGGATGGGCATAAAGGTGGGCATTACTGTGCTGCCGGGTGGATGTCTATGGGGATCCTGGGCCCAAGCTGGCCCAGAGCCAGCACAGCCCTCAATCAGGGAGAAAATCCAGAGGGTCTTCCATCAGCTCCCGGGGAGCCATCGGGAGAGCTCAGAGAGATAGGCTCTGGACTCATGGGAAAAACTGGTCAGGATAGAAAGATGGCGACTTGAGGAAAGTCTTTGCCAGTAACTGTCTGCAGCCTTCTCGAGAACCTACATCTCTTTAGAAAATTGTGTGTGTTCGTTTTGAAAGTATTATTTCCAGGGTGACAATTTCACTCATTGTCTTGAACCACAGAAGCAGGCACTTAGAGGTGATCCGGTTCCACTACTTCGATGTACACGTCAGAGGAAGTCACTCCGCTCATCCATTCTACGGTATTTACTGCGCACCTACTGCGTGCCAGGCACTGATCAAGGTGCTGGGACCTGCAGAGAACAGGGCAGATGCCGTCCCCATTCTCACAAAGGCCAGACAGTAAATGCGAAGGAAGAACGTTCAGGTCAGGATAAATATCAGGAAGGGAACGAGGGTGTGTGATCGTGACCAGTGGGATAGTGGGTGGTCATGAAGATCTCTCAGCCTGACAGCAGAGGCCCTGGGGGTGGGGGGGAGCTCTTGCTGCGAGCAAAGGCCCTGAGGCCAAGTCTTTTTGGGGGGAGGCGGTCCAGAAAAAGGGAGAAGGGAGAGAGGCTGAGCACTTAGCTGTATGCCCGCCTCCATTCTAAGTATTTTATTGACAAATAGATTTTTAAATACCTGCAAGGTCCCTTGAAGGTAGGGTTCCATTATTCATACCATTTACAGTTGTGGAAACTGAGTACAGACAGATTAAATCACCCACCTTCCCCTTCCCCCAAGTTACCCAAAGTGAATAAGGCAGGCGCGATTCCGTCTCCGGATTCCAAAGTCAGAACCCCCGCCCCAGCAGGTCCAGGGCGAAAGCTGGCGGACACAGCCTCTGCTGGAAGAGTTGCGACCGTGTTGAAGGACAATAGGAAGTATTCGGGTCGCAGGGTACCTTAGCGGCCAGCTCCATGGCTACTGAGCACCTACTGTGTGCCATATGCCCCATCCCAAAGCCCTTACTGCGCGCCACGCTGCCTACAGCGAGTGAGCCTGGGGTCCAGGGGCACCAGCCGCGCATCCTGCTCAGGCGACCTCCGCCTTCCCAGCCCGCCCTTTGCACGCCCCCAAGCTTCTCCCTTTCGGCCAGGGCTTGCACTGGCTTTCTGGGCGCGAAGAGGCTATGGTCTTGGGGTCCCTGGGTCCCCAGCGCCACGCCCAGAAGGGACTCGCGGAGCCTCCCTCGCGCCATCCTCCTCCCCCTCCATCAGCAGCGCTGCGCTGGCCGCCGCTGCCGCCTCCGGGTCGCTCGGGACTGTGCCCTGGGGAGGCGAGCAGCCGGTTAACCTGTTATCCCATCGCCCTGCACCCACAGCCCCGGGAACCCTGCAGTCAGATCGGCCGCAGTGCACAGCTCCGTAAGCCCCTAGTGCCCATCGAGCCCACGATGACCACGCGGGAGCCACCCCAGCCGCAGCGCAGGCTCTGACCCCTGCGGGCACCGGGCTCCAGGCAGCGCGGGCTCCGTGAGCTCAGAGTGGAGACCTCCCCCCACCCCCAGGTTCCACCCGACCTCGGAGACCCGGGGTCCCAGCCTCCTGGTGGCGCGGCCTGATTGGCAGGCCCCCCTGGCCCGGGAGGGGGTCTGGGGAGGGCTGTTGTGAACATTTGCTGTTGTTGCTCCTGCCACCGTTCATTCCGTTATTGACAGAGAAAGGAGGGCCCGCGTGGCGGCTCCGTGTCACACACGCACTGTAATTGACTCCAAAAGAATTAAATCACAATTACCTGCCATTCGTTTTGCATAAAGCGACCTCGAGGAGTCTGCCATCGCAGCGCCTGAAAGGACAACAGCCCCCTTGTTGCCGCATTAGAACAATATTTCTCCATTTGAAACTTAAAACAGTCGAATTAGCAGCTTTGTTTGACTGCGGTGCCCGCACCCCCCCCCCCCCAAGGCAAGCCTGACACCCCACCTCGGGCTCCAGACATTACGGTTAACGAGCATAATTTTCACTCATTTAAGTCTAGACCGATCTTTTAAAATCGTTGCATTTATTGTAGAAATATACCTCCCCCCATGTTTGAAAGGAAAACATAATCTTTTATCTGTTACTAAGGCCGGCTGATAAATTACCTAAATGCCATGAAAATTCCTCCGGCTGGAACAAAAATCAGCGCAAACTGCAATTATCCCACTGGTGACGTGTTCAAGTGACCAAAGAAATCACACTGTTTCTCAAATGCAGTTCCTTCTTTTCTCATTTTCTCCCCTTTTAGAGATGGTCGTCAGGTAAATATGACTGATTAGCTTTTCAACCAAGGTTTTTAAAGTGTATTTAAAATTTCAATTCTGCAAAATTACCTCACCGTCCCCCCATGTGTCCAGCAAATCTGAGGCCAGGCTGTTGGTTTTTTGTTTTTTTTTAACAAGTTCTGTAAAAGTAAACTGCTGCTTTGAGTGACCTGTAGTTTCCATTAACATTAATGGTTTTTCAATAACAAAATGGGACTGTTCAAACAGGCTGGAATATATATATTTTTAAGTTACTAATTGTAAAAACTTGAACAACAAGAAAAAACAACAAATAAAAAAATACAATTAGTAACACTGAGAGCTGTGTGTAGGGACAGGAAGAACCTACAGCAACTTCGTTCATCTGACAATAAACAGAAATTGGCTGAACATAGAAAAGATGGGAGGAAAGGGAAAGTAGAATTTTAAAAACCTGAGTGGTAAAAGGCAAGCTGAAATGCAGACTTAGTACAGGGAGTAAATAAGTGTGGAATAAAAAAAACCTGTAACCCAGGAAAGTAAGTCGGAGAATAAGTAAAAATTCATTTGTTGTTAACAGTGGACTTTTCTAATTTTAAAAAGTACAATCTTATGATTGAAATGTTATCAGTACTTTAAGAGGTTTATTTATTTTTTTTAAAGCGTGGCTAGGCTGCCAGCTGTTTTGTGTGTTACTGTTGTTTCGATTTTTAAATAAGTGGCCTTTTCCTTTAAAATAATTTGTATTGTCTGCTCCCTTTTATTTTTGGTAATGCGTGTAAAAATTAAAATGCTTCATTTTATGTTTGGTGCCTTTAAATTTTTTAAGTAAACTTTTCCTCTTTTCTTCTGGGAGAGAATAAATACTTCACTTCAGCAGAAAACAGATTCCATGTGGAACAAACCAAGGACTCAACTCTATTTGCACAACTGGTTTTTTTTGAACAATAATCCATAAAGAAAGGGACTCGTCGGGCAAATGAAACCGCGTCCTGATCTATACTCCTATTCTGGTGTCACTTCCTGGAATATCGGCAACCTTTTAAGTTGCAGCCTAAGCCATGAATTCCTTCAGAACAAATCAAATGTCTTTAAAGAATATTTCTGTTTGAAAAGGAATTAAGCTCTCCTGAAAGAATTTTAAAGGTTGTGATATTCGCAGTCTGATAAAGCAGCACCTTTAATGAAATTCTAATTAGCAATTTCATGCACTTTGCTATTAGTCATATCAGATTAGTGCACATTTTCACAGCCTTCCTTTAATTAAGTGCACTTCTTCCAAGTTTCAAACACTTTCCCTATAAGATGAAAACTGTGCTGAAATGTTATTTAGTAAACAGAGGAGGTGTGAAAGTGTAGGTGTGCCTGTGTCCATGGGGTGGACATTTGCAACTGTCTACAAATTCGGATACACCTGGGGTTGGTGCTCTCAGGTTTTCACCCCTTCTTTCTCCCATTCTCACTGTCTCCTTGCTACTTCCAAGGGACCTGTTCTAACCTTAGCCCAAGTGCACATCATATGTATTTTTGCTTAAAACATCTTTTGTGTGTGTGTGTGTGTGTGTGTGTGTGTGTGTGTGTGTGTGTGGAGAGAGAGAGAGAGAGAGAGAGAGAGAGAGAGAGAGAGAGAGAGAGAGAGAGAGATACAATATACAATATTTAGCTTTAAAAAATCTCCTCCGGAAAGCGAGGAACAAGCAATTGTCCATATAATATCCCCACCTCCGTCACCTCTTGCAGGCACCTTCTTTCCTTTGAAGACAGCCATGAGATTTCATTTTCCCTTCAGTTTCATCAGAAAGCCCCAGCAAGGAGCAGGCAGCCAGCTTCGTGACCGGGATCCATGGGGCGCTTCTTTCATTTCAGACTCCACTTCTCCGCTCCGGAGCCCAGCAGCCACCTACCCCTGGGGCGCACACCCCGCAGACCCCTGAGTCCCGACCCTCCTTCCCTCCCTCCCAGACTCCTGCGAGGCTGCTCCAAGGCAGGGCCATGGCTTTGTGTGGGAAGGACGCTGATCTTATCTGTACGGCTTTTTGTCAAGAGGAAATGTTTGTTGCCTGTTTTGCTCAGAGGTTGAAAGTTGTAATATATTAACTAATTGCTTGCATCTCTAACACGTGTTCTCTTGCTGGTGTCATTCATTTATACTGTAACATTTTTGACATTTTTAGAACCTCTCTTGGGACTCCTGGGCCTCTTAGCAGTTCCCTCCATGAAGAGTGTTTGCCTAATGATTACTGACTGATATCCAATGAAGAGGAGATGGGTGCATCTATTGAAGAGTTGGGGGGGGGGTGCTGTGTGTGTGTGCATGTGTGTGCATGTGTGCATGTGTGTGTGTTTTAATTCATGGTCCACTTTGTCAAGTCATGTGTGAGCCATAATTTAAGCTAATAATTACCAGACATGAATTCAATGAAACATTGGTGTCTACACTTTTAAAAAAAATAGTCCTGAATTTTAATGCATTCAGAAAACGTTTGCCTAGGGCCAGGCCGGGTCCAACGCGCATGTGGAAGCACTTTAAAAGTGATAAATGATTTGGAATCTACCCTGTCTACTGGTGTGCTTCTCAGGAAAGAAAATTAGAGCTAACAGGTGTTAGATAGGGAATGCTGGGGCATTTTAATAGAATTGTCAAAATGTTGGTACCAGATGTTGACATTAATGCACACAACTCGGAACGTAATGCCGGGCCGCCATTAAATGATTATTTGTTTAAATTTCAAGTCGCCAGCAGGAAATCCTTACTTTGTTCAGCACCTTTCCCTACACACCATCCCCCGGCTCTTTCCCCTACGATTTGCATCAAAGTGCGGTGGCTGCTGGGCCCACATATGCGCGCTTTAAATAATCCATGCCTGTCAGATTTCATTTTTTCTTTTCAGATCTTACTCATCACATCCCCATCGTCTCCAGCCTTGAAGTCGGCCTCGACATATTCCTGTATGAGAAAAAAAAACGTGATTTAAATACTGCCAGTTACAGGATAATTAATCTTTGAACTACTCGGTAACTTCAAATGTATATAGCGAGTAATCTGCATGAACTTGTAATTACTATGTATTTATACGATATTGGCCATGTAATCACCAAGTCGTTACATGGTTATGTGAGCCTTGTGAATTATGGCGAGAGCGGAAAGCTAATCTCGCCCCTGCCACTGCGGAAAGCCCGTGCAGGAGCCGCTGGGATCCACCGCGGTCAATCAATCGAAGGGTCCGGAAAGAGTCTATGCGTTAAAGGACACCAACATTTGCCTGCGGTCGTCCCGACTTTAGGAAATAGCAGGGGATGGAGAGCCTGGGAGGTGGCAGGGAGCAGCCTTTCTCAGCTGCTTTCAGACAAAGACTGGGATTGGTGTGGGCCATTTATTGTGGCCAGAGTTGAAAGGTGATTAGAAAAAAAAAAAATCTCTAGGCAAAATCCAGCCTCAGCTCCACAAGCGGCTTGCATTCTGTTGTGACTTGGGGAAGGCCCTGAGATAAACCCCAGGGTGAGGCCCAGAGCAGACCCTCAGGCAGATGGAACCCAACTCAAACAGAAGCACTATCTGCATCTTGCCCCAAGTCCCCAAAAGTAATCTGCCTCACGAGAAAACTGTGTGTACATATGTATTCGTGTGTGTGTGTGTGTGTGTGTGTGTGTGTGTGTGTGTGTGTAGGTGTGTCCTCAAAAGCCACATTGGACCACGTGGTCCCTTTGGTTCTAAAGCAACCAGCTAAATCAGGGACTCCCCTTCTCTCCTCCTAGTGAGGTCGCCCCCTTCCTCCATAACTGGACAGTCGTGCCCCGGCCTTCACTGACCCAGCAAAGGAGTGGGGAGCACACGGAGCCATAGCCTTCTAGATGGTACCGGTGGTCGCTTAGCACAGAGCAAGGGGGCAGAGGCTAAGTCTATGCTGGACTCTGGGCTTTCTCAGAGTCCTAAGCTTTCCTCTTTGCACAGTCCCACCTGGAAATAGGAAGGAACCAGACACCAGCTGTGGAGGCTCCTACAAGGCCCAGCTGCTCCGCTGACCCACACACAGACCCTTACCTGGCCCCCAGACAGCTCCAACCCACTCAGGCCCGAGGGCCGTGTGGCTCAGCATCCTCAGTGTCCAGTAGGGTCACCTCTAGCCACAGATGGCTCTATAAACAACTAACCACAACAAGGATTCCGTTTCCTCATTACACTCACTACATTTCAGGTGCTCAATAGCCGCACGTGGCTAGTGGCTGCCATATTGGACAGCACCGCTATGGAATACATTCAAGGTCATTGGCCTAGAACCGTACAGAATTCTCTACTCTCTGTCCTGCTCTTTCCCTGCCCAGGAACACTGGGCAGGAGGGGGGGGTGAGTGTCGAAGGGCAAAGCCTGAGAGGATTCCCTGAGCCCATGAAGAGGCTGCCTTGCCTTCCTCGGCCAGACCTCTCCTCCCTGTCTCTCGCCTGCAAGGGCCAAGGTCAGGCCCAGGGCTGAGTGTGCTGCCCAGGTCTCAGTGGGCACTCGCTGGGATGCCTGATGAGGAACAAAAGCCCCAGACCCCGCAGAGCCCTGGGGAACACCTGGGCCTGGAGGCCTGACATGGCCAGTGGCCGGATCTGCTGCCACATTGGGTCACAGAGGTGGCAGCCTTTCTAGGTCTCAGCCTGGGGTGCCACTCTGCCTCCCAGGGCAAGGAAGTCCAGGCTCATTTGCTAGGGAGAGATTTTAACTGTTCATTATTATTCATGATCTTATATCATAGGTGCTGTTATTTGCCACCTGATGGGTCTTATATGGGACTCATTGTTGCAGCTGCTTCTCTAATGCCTCCCACATGCCAGACCAATTGCCCCTTCCATCCTCTTTGGAATCTATGAGGGAGAAACTGTGATCCCACTTTACAGATGGGAAAGCTGAGGCTAAAATGGACTCACTGAGGGCCCCTCCCCTGCAAGGCCCCATGGCTAGTCAGCAGCGGGTCAGGATCCAAACCTTACCCCATTCTCCACTCCACACACACAGGCCTATCACCCAGCCTCCTGCGAGCTGCCTCTGCTCCCAGCAGCAGCCAGGACACCAAGGGCCTCGCTCTTGAAGCCTCGGCCGGCTCATTCTCAGCTCGAAATTTCCTCATCTGCTTCACTCCCCGAGGCTGCTGCTTGACCAGCCCTCCCACTCCTGTGCTGGTCTGTAAAAGGGTCCCCATTTTTCACTCGTCCCCATAGTCATGCCTCCTTTGCAATGGGACTGGGCGGCTCCTTTCCTCAAGAGTGGAGTGTGTTTTGCTGAGTGTGAGCTGCTTTTGCCAGAAAAATGTGGCAGATGCAACTTCACTGCAGTTCTGAGAATAGCTCACTCTCGCTCTCGCTCTTAGAATCCTCCCACCACGACCTGAATGACCCTTGGCTAATCGGCTAGATAATGACAAATAAATGCCCAACTGTCCCCACTACCCAGCTACTTGCCAGCCAACCTCCGGCCAACCTGCCACTGACCGCAGAGGCATAGAGAACCATCCTGAGGAAAGTACTGCCCGGCTGAGCCCAGTTCCATTTGCTGACCCTCAGAATCCTAAAGAAATGGTGGCTGCTCACGTCACTGTGTTTGCAGGCGATTTGTTTCCCCGCAAGCCCTAACTGCAACGCGCTGCCCAAGCCAGATGGTTTTCCTTAGGATCTCGGATGTCTCCTGTTGCGCCCTCCCTTCTTTAATTGCCTGGTTATCTTTGGGGCATAAGTGCTCCTGCTAGAGACCCTGAAACCCAGCCACCTGGCGAGATTCAAAAGCACTCCTCTCCCCAGTCCCTCAGCACCAGGAAATGCTTTGCTCACCAAGCCACTGACAAATGAGAGTTTTTAATTTTAAAAAGTCTAACTTTCTGGCCATTGGACATGAGATTCATTCCCACTTTTGGTTCTGATTTTGGACCAAACCACAAAACTTCCTGCATCCACTGAGATGCTTGCTCTTTTTTTTTTTTTTTTTTTTTTTTTTTTCCTTTCCTTCCCCAGCCAGGCACCCAGAGGAAAATGCTTAGCCCTCCCAAAGCCATCGGCAGCCAGCGGGGCTGACACTCGCCCAGCCCAGTTTCAGTTTTCCCTTTGGCTCCATTCATTCCAGGACTTCCCAAGCCTGGAGTGGGGTCCCATTGGAACTCTGCAAGGCCTCGTGTCGGAAAGCCCTACCACGTTTCACGCAGCTGCAAGTGAGATGCTAGCAGCTGGGCCGTGGCCAAGCGGGGCCATCCTAGCGACCCCCAGAGCCTCGGTGAAAGGTCCCATCACTCATGCTTTGGCTTTTGTGGTTTTGCTCTGTAGATGAGCATTCCTGAGCCTGTTACACTCGGCACTTATTCAATAAGCAGGTCTTAGTCACCTACTGTATGCAACAAGGCTTGGAGGGATGCAGGCAGGAAGGAAAAGAGGCCGGAGCGTGGAAAGGACTCACAGGTGGACAGGTATCAAAATGACAGAAGACGCTGAAGGGCAGAATAAAATTGGTGTCCGACAGCGAATAAAGAAAGAATAGCCGGTGTTTGTGGACACTCAGTGTTTGCCAAGCACTCTTCCAATTACTCTAACATGCATGAGTCATTCGACCCTTATACCTCTCCGATTATGAAGGCACTGTTTAACCTGTCCCATTTCATAGATGGGAAAACTGAGGCACAGAGAGGAATAAAACAGGCAACCCTCTACTGCGTCCCTGAAAATATACATGAGGATTACATATATGGAAGTTGTGTCATAGACTGATGTGTTAGAAATAGACTCCCTTTCAAGAATGTAAAACATAGAAAATAGCACCAATGTTCAAGAATGTACACCTAATTGTATCAACATTAAAAATTATGAATATATCAGAATGAGCCAAACCCTAAAATATTAAATATAAATGTAGACAAAAGCATTGCTAAAGTAATTTCTTCCACCACACGCCTGACCTGGTGGCTGACCTGAAGTGGTGTCTATAAAGCGGAAAGAGCCAGTTCCAATCTGGGTCAGAGCATTTGCTGGGGAGGAGGCGGAACTGCAGAGAAGAGAAACCAGCCCAGCTCTGAGCGTGCTCCTGAGCTGCGAGGCTTGTGCCCCGTGAGCCAGGCAGAGGCTGGGAGTTGGCAAAACGGAATCTGACCCTTTGCAGTGGGTGTCCCTGGGCTAATCACTTAACCTGCCCAAGTCTCTGAGTTTCCGTTTCTCAGCTCAGGAACCATTGATACCTAATTCCCAGGCCTCCTGGGCTTTGTGGAAGGATCCATCAGAACAGGCAGTGAGTGAGTTCTGTGGACTGGTAAGCCCCTAGCTCCCAGGCAGGCTTCTTGGAGCATGGTCCAGGGACCTGTAACATCATCATCACGGGAAACTCATTAGAATGCAAAGTCTCAGGCCCAACCCCCCTGAAGCAGGGTCTCTGGACGCAGGGCCTCGGGATGTCTCTGGTAACCGTTGGCATGGAAATGTTGAGAACCACCACCGTAAGTGATGCTAGCTCCCTGGGAGAGGCCCAGGGTACCGCCATGGTCCCGGGAGAATAATTGAGAGTACCCTTTTCATTCTCTAAAGTATTTCAGAATGGATGACAAATCGCATGGTCCCCACACATGGCTCACATGAGCCGGCTTCCTAAGAGATGGAGAATCACGTTATCACCATGGAGACAAGATACGAAAAGGGAAGGAAGGCAGGAATGAAGACAGGTGAGCAGGCTTTCGCCGGGAGCTGCCTTTTGGAGAACTAGAAACAACTAGAATGAGAGATCATGAGCACAGGCCCCCAGACCTCGGTGGCCCAGAAGATCCCTGGCTAACGGGGCCATTTCTATGTCAACCATCATGCCATCGATAACTGCTCGGGTCAGCCCAGCCGGCATGGCTCAGTGGTTGAGCACTGAGCTATGAACCAGGTCACAGTTCAATACCTGGTCAGGGCACATGCCCAGGTTGCAGGCTCGATCCCCAATGTGGGGTATGCAGGAGGCAGCCAATCAATGCTCTCTCATCATTGACATCTCTCTCTCTCTCTCTCTCTCTCTCTCTCTCTCTCTCTCTCTCTCTCCCTCCCTCCCTCCCTCCCTCCATCTCCCTTCCTCTCTGAAATCAATAAAAATATATCTTAAAAAATAATAAAAAGTAAATGCTAGGGTCACTCGTTCACAGAGCCTGGGTGTGGCCTCAGAATTCATTTATATGTAGCACTCCACGCAGCTACTAATTTGCTGGACCTGACTCAGTCCATCGCCTTCACCCTAGAGATGAGCAAACTGAGGCCCAGACAGACCCCTGCCCCGCCCCACCCTCCATGGCATACAGAGTGACTGCAGAGCACAAAGTGTTTGCAGCTCACAATTCCTGGCCATCGCCTGAAAGAAGGAGAGGAACACTGCAAGTTTGGGTAAAGCAAGTCTGAGCCTGGGGAAAGGAACCTCAACTTCAACCTACCCAGATAGAGGTCACCCATTTTCCAGATATACAAATAGAGGTGCAGAAAGATGGACTGGCTTGCCATGGTGGCGAAGGGGACCCTAACCCGAACTCCCTGACCCCACTGGGTTCTTCCTTAGATATTTCCTTCAAAGGGTGGATTGCCTTCAGACTTAAGGAATCTCACTGGCTCGCTGCCCTGAAATTCTTCTATTAGGCATTCATTCCTTTGGATCTGAGGACAACTTGGATCTCTAGCATCTCATCTGTGCAACTAGTGCCCTCCCTTGCAAATGTGAGTCGAGAATAAGGTCCTCTCACACTTTCAGTTGATTTCCTTTTTAAAAAAAATAACTTTAATACACTTATTATGAAAGAACACATCACATTACTACTGGAAAGAGAAAACCAGTTTCACTTAAAACCAATACGTAACTCAAATTATAAAAATGCTTCTCGTTGTGGTGACTCCAAGCAGCTCAGCATGACACTCAGCGGAAGATGCGCACCCAAGGGAAGAGGGGGCTGGGAGGCGGGAGGAAAGGAATTCCCACCTTTGCACTGAGGCTGCACAGTGCTTTGCCGAGAACTCCCAGGGTGTGGAGGGAGCCTGGACATGGCCACAGTTTCTTCAGCTCTGCAGTGAGGCTGAGCGAGATCATCCTCTCCTCCTAGGGTTCTTAGAAGGATGATTAATTGGAATTGTGGCCACTCGTGAGCTTTACAGTCAGGGACACAGACCAAAATTAAATGCTCAAGATTATTTTCTCAGCTCTCCCCACAGTGAGAGGCTGCCAGTCCTGAGCAGAGGGAGGTAGCACCCGGGAGGTGTTGTCCAAGGAAACCTTGTAACGTGTGTCATGGCAACATGTAAACATAAAACAGAGAAAATAAAAACACGGTCATCAAGACTAGGGAGAACAAAAGAAGAGTGTGCAGGTCATAATGGGTCACACGGGTGGGCTACTTTAGCTGCAGATTTAACGCTGAGCTTCCTGGTGGCAAAAGGGAAAAGGGAAAGTGTCCATTATGAAGGAGGAAATTTAAAAAAGCATTTTTCAGCTTCTCCAGGAGACAAGGAGCTGAAAATTCCAGTCTTGAATTTTTAAAAAATCAGTTTCTCACACAAGATTTAAAATAGGGTCACTAAGTGACAAAAAAAATTGTCTCACCCCAGGGCTGCACACCCTCCCTCAGCAGTCCTGCAGATCCCAGGGCCACTTCTGAATCTGCCGGTGCAAACTGGATACTTTTGGATTCACACTTCCTCTCTTTCGTTTTGGGATTATTTCTACAGCGTGCACAGTAGGAAGAGTGCTAAACAGTTCCAGTCCGGGTTGTGTGACCCCTGGCAAGACAAACAACTCTTGGCAACACTTCTTCATCTGGCGGTGCGGCCACTCAAAATCATGTTAGAATTATAATCACATCAGAAATGCTCCCGACATAATACTGGATGGAACAAAGGCAGGATGCAATATTGCGGACATGGCATGATTTCCTCTGTATTAAAGAAGTCTATAGATGAAGCCCTAGCCGGTTTTGGCTCAGTGGATAGCACATTGGCCTGCAGACTGAAAGGTCCTGGGTTCGATTCTGGTCAAGGGCAAGTACCTCGGTTACAGGCTCTTCCCTGGCCCGGGCCCTGGTTGGGACGTGTGCAGGAGGCAACCAATTGGTGTGTTTCTCTCACATGGCTATTTCTCTCTGTCTTTCCCTCTCTCTTCCATGCTTTCTAAAAATCAATGGAAAAATACCCTAGGTTGAGAATTTAAAAAAAAAAAAAAAGAGGTCTACAGATGAATACAAAGGCCAAGCACAGCGTGCTGACAGACATAGGACGGTGCCCTTCTGTCTGGGTTCAAATCGTACCTCCCACAGTGGCTTATCTGTGTGGCCTTGGGCAAGTCACAACCTCTCTGTGACTCCTTCCTCACCTGTACAAGGCAGGTAACATAGTACCCAGCTGGTGCAGTTGTGAGGAGTAAGTGAATTAATATGTAAAAAGCGCTTATAATGTACCTGGCACCCTGAGCATTCAGTGTGTGTGTGTGTGTGTGTGTGTGTGTGTGTGTGTGTTCATGCACGTGTGTGGCCACAGAGGAAAAAAGGAAAAAATCCAAAACACTACATGTCATCTGGTGGTGATTTTCATTTTCTTCTTTATGATTTTCTTGACTTTTCCAATGATTTTCTTTATTTTACTTTTCTACTCGGGGAGGAAAGAAAAAAAAGCTCTGCGTTTGACTTTCATTATCTGCAATATCGGAAACACAAGCTTTGTTCAACATACTTCTCAGGGTCACCGGGAGGTCCAAGGGGGACAGTGAGCTTGGGGCTGATAAACTGGAAAGTGCTGTGCACCCTTGGGAATTACCTGCACAACCACCCAGACCCTCAAACCTGCAGCGCTTCGGGCACCGACCCTGTGGGGGACCTGCGGCTGCATCTCCCTCACCCTCTGGCTCGGGGTGGGGGGGGGCGGGGAGAGATGGGCAGGGGTTAGGGAGGGAGGGTGGGGGGTGGCAGGGAGGCTACCTCCGTCCCTCTCTCAGGGGAGTCCCCTCTGAGCCCCTGGAGCATGAAGCACACCTCTCCCCACACCTTTCAAATGCTCACCAGCCCCTCAGGTTTAAACGCTGGAGGGTCCTTCATCGCCCCCGATCCAGCTTCTGAATGTTTTCCATTAAATTCATAAATGTTTTTTTTAATGTGCGGGGGTCCCCTTCTTTGAGCATTTATCCCGCCACTTGGGGGCTGTCTGGGGCCAGGCCCCTTCCCCAGCTCCCCCATCTCAATGCACATCTACAGCTGAGAGTTTAAAACACCAGAGGTCTTCTGGGCTCTTCCCCATTTTCTCTTGGCGTATTTTTTCCCTTAAAGCAAATCTGGCATCTTAAGTGAGATACCCCGTATATTTATGGGAGTTTAATAACTCCTTCCATTAATAACATAGACAAACTAATTTACCCAAACGTGTCTGTTTTAAACTCTGGGAACAAAGGGTGGGAGGATGAAAATCAATCTTTCCTTTGTACTTGAGCCACTGACCCGTGAAAGCTTTGAAGATCATTTCTTTAAGAAATTGTGAGGAGTTATTTAACTACAAACAGCAGCTACCTTCCCATTCCAGCTGCGTAATCAAGCATAATAAATTAGAGTTAAAAAAAGAAGTTGACTCCATTTTTTTTTTGGGGGGGGGGCAGTATAACCGAAAATCCTTAATAGCACTTTGACAAATCGGCTCCGTGGCCGACACCAGGGCACCTGGCTTGCACTGGAGCTGGTTAAGCCTCGCCGAACCTTTGGGAGTCAGTCTCCACCTGAGGCTGTTGGGAGAAACCCGTGCTTGACCGAAGGCCTGGGCTTGAGAGAGTTCCCACCGCTGGCAGGAGTGGATGCCACTGTGGGCCCCATGGGCTCCGGGTGGCAGTCCCTGGCCTTTGCCCGGAACGCCCACCCCAGGGAGGGACGGGCCCCTGGGCGGGAGCAGCTCAGGCTGGCCCCGACTCTGGCCAGCATTCCTCCATACAAGCCAGGCTGATCCACTTTGATAAAAATCAGTCTCCGCAGGTCTTGAAAGAGTCAAAGGCCCTTCTTAATCAAATGATCAACTATTCATTTTGAAAGCTTGACTGGTTCAATTAAGATCACAGGCAGGAGACAGGCTGGTCATATTACCCTCCTCTCCAGCCGGCTGGCCAGTCGCCGTCCCCCAAACCTACCTCTGACCAGCCCACTCCTGGGCTTGCCCCAACGCTCCACCACCCGCGGTGAAATCTGACCACCGTCACAGCGCCACCGGCTCCCACCTCCTCCCAGAAGCCTTCCCTGCCCGGGGCCAGCTGGCTTGCCTCCCTCCGGATCTTGCGGCCACATAGTGTATCCCTTCACTGGGGACTTGACCATGGTCCCCTTCAGTGCTCACCGCTTTATGTGCAATCAGATTGCAAGCCTCAGGACAGGGCTGCAGCAGCCACACCAGATTACGACCTGAGGGCCTGGGGGGGGCGGGCGTGCTTTCTCACCCCCATGTGAGCCTGCAGACAGGCAGCCCTGCTGACAGAGGGTTGGCTTCCAAAAGTTCATTTGTGAGTCAGCCGTTTGGCATCTAGAATGTGCTCTTCCATTTCTCCCAGAACAACAATGTTCTAAGATGATGCAATGAGGCTCCGAGGCAGCCACGTCACAGGCCAGCCCACAGAGTCCTATTTCACCCCTAGCATACCTGCGGTGCTGTTCCGCAGACATGCTCCCGGAACATGTCCTCCCGCTGAGAGCTAAATAATGCTTTAAGGGCCAGCCCAGGGACTTGACCCCCTTTCCACAAAAGGGAAATGCTTTGGTGAGAAGCACTCTCGCCTCCCCACCCTCCCATCTATCCCCAGCCACAGCAGCTGGCAGGGCAGAGTCAGAAAGGGGGCGAGCTCTGGGCACCTCTGCTTCTGCTTTCTTCCCCTCATCAAGTCAGCCTGGTCACATCTAAAAAGGCGGGGGGGGGGGAGGGTTGCTTAGGGAACCCTGGGTGGCCAGCTGCCTGCCGATGGGGGCAACAAGGGTGGGGTTGGGGATACAAGTTTAGGGAACATGGGGAAGGGCCTACGTCACAGGTCTGTGGAGAGCTGCCCTGCCACGCATGCCCAAGCCCAGCCCTCGGATGTGTTATCTCCTCAGGCATTGCCTTAATCAGGAGAAACAGCAGAGACACCGTGTGCTCCGATGTCGCCTCACTTGAGCTCTGACTCACCCCTCCTGTGCCCCGCATGGGGCCGTGGAGAGTGCCGCCTCCCTCCCCCCAGCCTCAGAGCACAAGGTCGGAGAGTGCTGGGACCTCCTGGGCTCTGATTCTGCTCGTCTCATGTCACCCTGAATTTCTAGGGGTGTGTGTGTGTGTGTGTGTGTGTCTCTGTTTAAATCCTCACCCAAGGATATTTTTCCATTGATTTTTTTAGCAAGAGTAGACGAGAGAGGGAAAGACAGAGAGAAATATCGATGTGGGAAACATATCAATCGGTGGCCTCCTATACATGCCCTACCAGGGCCTGGGAGGAGCCTGCAACGGAGGTACCTGCCCTTGACTGGAATAGAACCGGGATCCTTCAGTTCACAGGCCGGTGCTCTGTCCACTGAGCCAAACCAGCTGACGCTGCTTTTTGAAACAAGGACCTTAAGGGAATAGAGTGATTTCTATCTTCCCAGCGGTTAATCCGCCCCCTCGGAACGTGTGCCCTCACAGACAATAGCACGTCCAGTTCCCTCTGATCAGGGACCAGTGGGCCAGGCCCATGTCAGCACTGTGTGTGCTTCTTAGAAACGACTCCACCCAAAGGCCAGACCCACCCTCTCTTCAATTCATGTGACCCAGAACACCTCTCAAACCAACACATTCCCACCTCCCCCCCCACACACACACACACACACCCGCCCCGGGAGGAAGCTCAGAGGCAGGGCTGTGGGGGAATTCTCATGGCGGGAACCTGACGCGGGGGGCAGGGGGGGCCTCCCGGGCCTCCCCACCCCATCACTGCACCACTTCTGCACACGCCGTGTCAGAGCCCACTTAAGGCATTCAAGCATATAATCAAATTTCAGTAATGAGTTATTAATTAAGCAGGGGCAACCAATTCTCTGCTAACTGCCTCATAAACAATCGACAGGAGATTTGTGAATTTTGACTTCCTGACACTATTAAACAAATCAATATTAGGTTTCAGACACAGCGATACAGACAGTTTTCTCTGTTATTTGGCAGCCATCTGCCCGGAATACTAATGAAGGAATTAAGAGCCGGAGATTTTGCATGTGTTCCATCTAAAAGATCCTTATCGGTGGGGAATTGGGGCCTGATTTGCATGGAAGAAGTCTTTGCTTTTGTAGGTACAATTTTTTCCCTCAATATGTCACTCATTAGTATTTATACAAGCACTGGGCAGTGGACCGACCACCAGCCTTCAGAGGGAGCAGCCAGGGTCCTGCTGGAGAGAGCCGGGAACAAAGCGACCCATTTATTTATATATTTTGCGGACTGGTTAATTTATAGCTAGCCTAACCCATGGAAAACTTGGGTCGAAGAATTCAGCCAAGCTTCTTACTTAGCTCTTAATTTTTTGTTTTTTTTTTTTTTAAACGATCTGTTTGTCCCAGCGTAGAAACAGCTAACTCAATGAGGGAGACGGCATTTTGCGAAATCTGGGCAACCTCTCAGTGACAAAATGTGGTCCTCTGTGTCATTTTCCCCTGACCTTTTCCCTTTCTTCCTCTTCTCTTTATTTCCCCTCCGTGTTCCTTTAATAGCAGGGCCGTGGAGAACGCCTTGTAGGGACAAGGAGGGAAAGTCAGCTCTGTTTATCCGAGGGAGGAATATTGTGCAGGCAGTGGTAATGCTGAGGCTCTCTCTTCCTTCCTCCTGCACCTCGGGCCCAACGTGGGGGCTTTTATTCAAGGGGTCACTCCGCATGTGTAATTTATCCACTCTGTGGCCTCCTGGCTTGGTCTGCCAGGAAGGTGTCAGGTAGGAGTTGATCTGAAGGTTTAACGAGAGGGACCCTTTCCAGGGAGGAGAGGCTGAAGGGCCCTTGCTTTTCATATGCTGTAGTTATCTAACTTCCTTGAAGCCCAAAACAACAACAACAACAAAAAACTCCCCAACTATGTGTGTGTGCGCGCGTGCATGCATGTACACAGATATATAAACACACACATATTAGGTCTTTACTGAGCCTCGCTGGCATGTGCCAAGATGCTCTGATATTCCAAACTTTAATTTACATGCAATATTTCAGAAGTGTAGCAACTGGGGTGTCACACCTCTCTATTTACTGACACAGGTGAGGGAGGAGGAGAAGATGGACCCACCACGAGTTGGGTATTTATTTTATGATGGGCCCATTCCCATGCACTCTCTTCTTTAACTCCCACCATATCGTAAAGCAGGCCTGTGGAGATGCTGTCCTTAATGTGCCCAGGGGCTCCCAGGGGGCAGCAGGGCTGTTCTGGTGCCGGTGGGCTGGGTCACCCACTCTCTCTCTGCTCCGGCTTGCTGTGAGATGTCTCACACTATCCCTTTGTCAGGCAGGGTCTCTGTTAAGCTTGTCCGAATGTCTTATTTTGGTTTTCCATTTAAAACCAGCAATTAGAACAGCACTGATGGTTGACCATATAGATGGTTTGTTGTTTGAGGACAGAGATTTCCTTCCCTCTTTTGCAGAATTATTACTTGGTTTTCAAATTTTAAAACATCCATGTTATCTTTGCTGTCAGCACCTCCTGGTTCATCAGCACTATTGGTCTGATGTTACCACAGATGGTTAAAATAATTCAAGAGAAAATTCAGGCACTGCCTCTGTTCTCCATCAGTCTTATATTCTTTGCCGTGATAGGGCAACCTAGAAACATATTATGTATTTAAAATACATTCGTTCAGAGCACTGGCCACATGCCCATGGACTACTTGAACACTCAATGTTGATATTGTCAAATCCCTATTCTTGTTTGATACAATGCCAGTCTCTAAATATGATTTCTAAACAATAGGAGCTACTCTAATTAGTTTAAGCAGAAATGGATTTATTAAGTAGGTCACAGAACCTCCAGGATGGCGAGAGAACCAGACTTGGATGCTATAAGAAACACTGTAGCTACGGGGCCACTTTGCCAGAAGAAATACCAGCCCAAACGATGGGACTGCTACACCATCAAACTCACTGATCAGAATCCATGATCTAGAACAATGGACTCCACAAACCACCATAGCCAACACCAACCATAGATGCCACACCCCACTCACCAGCACATCTGATCTTCCTGAGCATGTCTACCAACCGCTATTGCTCACTTTACTGCCAAGACTTGCATGGGGCATCTACTTGGCAGAATTCAGATCTTTTGTGGATTCCTAGCTGCAAAGGAATCTGGGAAATACAGTTTTGTTTTTGCTCTTTAGCTTCCAAAAGATACCCCAGAAGGAAGTTATGGTGAGTAATAAGTGAGTTAATCTACAAAATAGCCATAAGAATGCTGGTCATGGTTTTCCTTTGTGAAAAACCAACACATACACTGTGAGGCTCACAACATACCTACCCTCTGTAGGTGCTGAGATAGTACTTTCACACCTCTAATCTAATGTAATTTACACAAAAAGCCCCTCAGCTAAATATCTGTAATCTTATCTACAGACTAGAGGCCTGGTGCACACGATCTGTGCACTGAGGGAGGGTCCCTCAGAGAGGCCTGTGTCCTCTCGCAGTCCAGGAGCCCTCAGGGGATGTCCGACTGACAGTTTAGGCCTGGAGGCTGGGGAGGCTCCCACCACCACCACTGCGCTTGCCAGCCTTGAGCCCTGTGGGAGTGCACTGATCACCAGAGGGCAGCTCCTGTGCTGAGTGTCTGCCCCCTCGTGGTCAGTGCTCATCGTAACAACTGGTCGTTCCAACATTCAGTCAATTTGTATACTAGGGTTTTATTACATAGGATGAGAACACTGAGGCTTAGACACATTAAAAACCTTTTTTAATACAAGGTGGGGCAAAGGTAGTACTTGAAACACAGAGTTTATTCTTACGCTATTATTTATTAATTCTTGTATTATTTTCCATATGAACAATTGTAAAGCTACTTTTGCCTACCCTGTATTGTACATATAGGAAACTGTGTTGCTGAGCTTTGCTCGGCTTTTGTCAACAGAAGAGATACCATAGTGAAAAAAAATCACAAAAGCTCAGCCGCTGAAAAATTGCGTGACTTTAAGTGAGTTTTTATTTGACTATCCTAAGCCTCACGCTATTCAGTTGAAAAACGGAAAGAATTATTAGTTCATAGGTGGAGTAGTAAGAATTGAATAACATATGTATATCATCTAGCTTCAGATCCAGAATACTAGTATATCTAAAATAAGTGTTAAATAAATGTACGAAAAATTTTAGAAAAACAAACAAACGGAAAGGAAGGATGTTCTAACTTTTCACTCCCTGACAGTCCCCTCCTTTGGCTGAGGGGGACATGAACTACTAAATAATCATGGCCAGTAGTTCAATGTTCAAATAGGATTATGGGAACCTTTTATAGTAGCCGTGGCTCGCTTTAAAAACAGGAGGCCTATTAACACTCAGGCTTAATTAAACGGGTTTCTTGATGAATCTGGTGTGATAGGGACCGGCACTGTTAACTGTTAACACGCATGTGCTCCAGGCGTGCCCGGGGGAGACGGAGAAAAGGGCACTTGAAGAACTGCTGCAAGGTTATTCAGTGGATCTCCCGAATGTTTCTGTGATGACGTAAGTCAAACTTGGAATTCCTTTTCCATTAGTTTTGGCGGACGGGTCGTGCTTCTTTGAATGTGAACCTACATAGACGGGGTCACGTAAGGGTTGACTTATATTTGGGTTACACTCATTTTTAAAAAATTGACCAACAAGGCAATGGTAGTTGCCCTTTTTAAAGGTTCATCCTTTATGGGTTTGGGGCCCCTCACAGGGAGGGGGTGGACAAAAATCTTGCAAGAAATCTCTGCCTTCATTTGTTCGCCAAACATTACATGTAGATTAGATACAGAACATGCGACAAACACAGATACATGCACAACTACTTTTCCCCTTTGTATTTAAAATTGTTAGTTATATAATTAATACGCCTAATTCTTGTTCCCAAAACTTCAGAGTTAAAGACACTTACTCATTCATTTCATTCAAAAAGAATAAAATAACACTTACTGAGTACTTACTATGTCCCAGACACTGTTCTAAGTACCTTACATATATTAACTTACTAGTACATTCTCCGTCTGGAAGTACGGGGAAGGTAAGAGCTTGCCTGAGATTACACCGCTAGTGTGTTGTAACACCATGACACGCTGATGGCAACCCCACTGGCCTCCCCAGAGAAAGATACTGCTGTCCCTCTGCTGTGATGCTCCCCAGGTGTTTTTCTACGTGTTTACATACCTAGGCAAACCTACACAAGATCTGTAAGTTAATGTGTTGTACATTCCCAGAGTGGTTCTCAAAGAAATTTTAGGCCTGGGGCCCAGCACGCTCTGTTTGAACAGGCCTTCCAGGTGATTCCGATGCAGGCTGAGGTTTGAGAACCACTGTCTTGATGGTATGCAATGGGCGTGCCAAGAAGTAGACCCCCAAACAGGACTAAGTGTGTTAAGAATCTCATTTAGGGAAATTTCTCATGACAGGTTACAGGGCAGGAGCTATGCAGGAAGGGGACAGAGAGGAAATAGGAAGGATTCGGGGAAAACCATCAGACCACCGTGCAAGTCTGACCCAGGGAAAGAGAAGGGGAGAGGTAGGATAAGGTGACCAGACGTCCCGCTTTTGGCAGGACTGTCAGGATTTTTAACAATTTGTCCCGCGTCCCGCGGTGTTTTAAAAAAGTTCTGGTTTTTGGAAAGAGACATGTGTACTACTCTTTGTAATATTTTAAGTAATAAAAAAAAAAAAGAATCCCCCTGGTCAGTGGTGTTCCGCTTTACCAATGTTAAAATCTGGTCACCTTAGGTTAAGAGGAAGCTGCCTAGACTGCCATCAGGGATGGGAATTCATGAGTTCAAAGTTGGCCAGAAGTGGGTGGGTGTTACCGGTCTTCCCAGACCCAGTCATTGGACAGAAGTGGCCCAAGGAAACATGGCCTTGACTCAAACACAGCAACAGACTTCCAAGTGCAACAATGAGGCTCCTTAATCCATCGGTGACGCTACCTGGAGACACGTGAAGCTCGTTCTCCTGGCCACCACACTATTATGCTTGTTTATTTGACTCAACAATATGTCTTAGGAATCTTTCCCCTTCCATGCATATTGCTCTGCTAACTCATTTTTTAATCCTCACCTGAGGGTGTGTTTATTGATTTGAGAGAGAGAGAGAGAGAGAGGGGGAGAGAGATTGGTTGCTTCCTGTATGGGCCCCACTGGGGATCAAACCCATCATGTAGGTATGTGCCCTGAACAAGAATTGAACCAGTAACATTTTGGTATGTATACCAACTGGGATGCTCCAACCAATTGATCCACCTGGCCAGGGTGATCTGCTAATTCAGTTTAAGGGCTGCATCACATTCTACTGTTTGTGTAAGCATCCCTCCATTTCCAGACATTTAACTTATTTACAATGTGTTTGTTATTTCACACAGTCTTCAATATTCACTGCATTATGTATACAAAGGAGTCACTAAATAAAATTGCTAAACCCCAATGTGTGTGTGTGTGTGTGTGTGTTACAGCTTAACAATCACTAACACATTTCCCTCCAAACTGGCTGCATCAATTTATATTCCCATGAACAGAAAAGTGATAAAAGTAACCATTTCCTCACACCCCAGCTAACCCTAGATAACATCAAAGATGTCATTTTGCCTATCTGATGAGTGAAATCATGTCTCATTGTTGTATTAATTTGCATTTCCCTGATTACTAGTAAGATTGATCATCTTTTCATATATTTATTGGCCACGTGCATTTCCTTTATGAATTGCCTATATCCATCTATAACAATAAAAGTATAATATGCTAATTAGACCAGACATCCTTCCTTTCTGACAAAGCAGGCAGTGGGAAAGGCGGTAGAGGGAGAGGTGGTAGAGGGAGAGGCGGCAGAGGAAGAGGTGGTAGAGGGAGAGGCGGCAGAGGGAGAGGTGGTAGAGGTCCCCCCGGCTGCTGCTGTGATTGGAGGAGGAGGGGGAGGCAAGGCCCTTACACAAATTTCATGCATCAGGCCTCTAGTATCATAATGATTCATTTACATAGATGTCATGATGGATAAAATACAGACCTATTTCCAACCATTACTAAATGAAGAGTATTTTTTATCACTCTGTGTGTTCTTTTTTAGTTTTGGTGTGTTTTTTAAATAATTTAACAAGTTTTTCCATTGCAGTTGACATATGGTACTATATTAGCCTCAGGTATATAACATAGTGATTAAACATTTACATAGCTTACAAAGCGATCACCCCATAAGTCTAGTACCCACTCGACAGACCAGGAGTGGGTTTAGGAAGAACTAGTTGGTAAGGAAAACTGAGATCAATTGGTAATATAGGAAGAGTTGGCTTATTTGGGGCCCTTTGGCATTTGAAGGAATTGCTCCTGCGCATCCATAATTATTCATTCCCTGATTTCTGGTTCTTCCCTTCCATTATGCATGGATTAATTAAACATTCCATTTTGTTGGAGTCTGGAACCATAGTCTTAAGCTGCACTATTTATTGGTTGACTTAATGATGAATGACGGTTAAACCCTTGAGAAAACCAACTGTCTGTGCCACAGCCATTCTAATGAACTGTGATGCAGGGTTGACTGGTGGGGGGATGCACAGCCCTCCACCTGGGCAGAGATGTGGGGAACCAGCCTTCTTCAGGACGGCTGATATAGCTCCTGTTGGGCACATCCCAGCTTCAGAAGCAGGGAGACACCTAGAGTAGAGGAGGTTCAACTCCCTTTTTCACTGTCCTTCATTTGTTTTCCACCTTGTTTTTTAGTTAACAGATACTGAAACGATTTTGAATGTTTTCATGATAAATGGGTCCTTGTACACAAATGGGGTAAGAACCAGGGGATTCTGTGGACTGTGGGCTCTGGAGAGCCCCCCTCTTGCTGCAGAAGACAGAGGGGCTGACCCCCGTTCCCTGGAGCTCCTGGCCAGCCCACACGGGCTGCCACAAATCCTGCAAACATCAGTCCCATCCAGGAGGTCCCAGCCACCCAGGCACCCCAAAGGCAGGTTACCTGGGAAGATCCCACCCTTGCAATGTGGCATCTACTGCTTCTATGTCCTGCTGTGGAGTCAGGTGACAGGGCTTGGCCACCAGTCCTCCTGACTCTTTCTAGGAGCTCAGGCAAATCAGGAAACCTCTCTGAGCCTCAGCGTTCTCATCTGTAAAATGCAGATACCTGTGCCCTTCCTAGAGCTGCTGTGAGAATGAGCTCAAGTACAAATGCAGCCCCCAACCCAGGGATGAACACAGGACACACTCAGTGATGTCACATGTGTCCCTACCACCAGCTTTCATCAATGGAGGGAAAGAGTACCCTAGAGAGAAGGCACCTCCAGTCCTAACCTGACACAAGAACCTTTGGCTGTGGATCTTCCCACAATGCACCTCTGCAGCCCCTCCTTCAGAAGACCCTGCTGGAAGCCTGGGGCTCCCACTTGGTGTTGTCCCCAGGGGAGCTTGTCACTCGCCCAGCACCCTGGCCAGGCCCTGCTTGGCACCAACTGCTTTGTCTTGCTGCCTGCCTTACGCTTGTGACACCAATTAATTCTCATGACAGTGACCTGGGGAGATTGCGGGGTGTAGACACACAACTATGTCTTTTGCAGGAAAACACGGGCAGCCTTCAAACTCTGGTGCTTTCCAGGTGGAAAGAAATGTGATGCTTTCTGTCTCCTCCAGGGAAAAGAAGATTTGCAAAACGCAAAGAAAATAACTCTTGAGGCGGAGGTTTGAACTGTGCCAAGTTTGTGACATGAAGGGAGCCACTCCCAGCAAGGAAGCTGTGATTAAGACGGACAGCTCCGCGCCACTCCCGGGCCGGGATGGGCAGGCATCGCTCTGGGACAGGGAAGCGGGCTCCACCCGCCCAGCGCATGAGCCCAGGCTGGTCTGGGGACACACCTGACTGCTGGTGATGGATTCCCCCACTTGTCTTTAATTACCCTAATTCCTAACATCTGTAGAGCCCCTCAGAGTGCACAGCACACCCATCCTCTTGCCTTAGTCTCATGCCCACCCCCCAGGGGAAGAGTTGTTTGGGTCCCCATTGTGTGCACAGGTAAAAACGAAGCTCGGAGAGGTGAGGCGATTGGCCCAGGGATGAGACTATTAGGAGGCAGGTGTCCATCCCACTGCATCGAGGGGCCTTCCCCATGAACACGCATGCCTTCCCTCATCCTCCTAAAAATGTACCCCTGATTGTGACAAGCAGAACTCACCATGGTTGTTGTTGCAAGTTATGTGGGCTATTTGGGTATCATGAGGACAAACTCACAATAGCTTCCTATCCCTGCCAAATCCTTAAACCTGAGGGACCCCCCTAGGGGGCCTACACTTCCTCCATCATTTCACCTGGAGACGTACCTGGAGCAGGTGTCCCAACCTACAAGGGACTTTTGCCTTCTAGGCTATACCCTTCCTGAGCCCTGTCTAACATTTGAAGATGGGCTCCTTTTGTTCCATACCATCCTGCCCCACCAAAGGACCAAGAAAATGTGTACCCCAATTACATCATTATGATATTATCTTTAAAAATGCCTCTGAAATTAAGTAATAGCTCCATTTCTCAAGCACAGGCTATATGTCAAGCCCTGTGTTTTATAGGTTATGTGCACAATCTGACTTATTTCTTACCAAAGTCATCTGATGTAGCCATTTGTGAAAAGACAGCTAGTTAATCCACCAAAGAGCAATCTCCCCTTCTTTCATAGAAAGAGAACTGTAGCCGAATTGGTAGTTGCCAAGCTAAAGACTACATTTCCCAGGCTCCTTTGCAGCTAGCTGGTCATGAGACTATGTTTAGATCAGTGGGATGTTATTGCAAGTTACGTGGGCAATTTATGGGTCATTTTAACTCCAAAGCAAGTCCATTACTATCATTTCTCTCTCTTTCTCATTTCTGCGTGTTGGTTTTGACCCTGTGGATGAGAACAATGGCCCAAGAGAGGCAGAGCAACAAGATGAAAGGGGTCTAGTCCTTGAATGACCTCATGAACACAAGTGCCTATCAACCTCAGCTGCTCACCCAGGATGACACATTAGAGGGAAAGAGACATCTATTTTGAGCCACTGTATTTTGTTTTATTACTGTAGTTTTATCTTTAAATACTACAGTGTTATGTCCATTTTACAGAGGAACTTAGGCCCCTAAAGATTAAATGAGTTGCCCAAGTTCATGCAAATACAGAACCCCTTTGTTGGGTTCTAAAACCTCTGTAATAGAAGTTACTCACTCATTTACTCATCTAAGCTGTAATGACTATTTATGTAATAGAAGCAAGAATCCCAGGGTTTTGCCTGTACAGGAGGATCACAAATCCACACTCTGCCTCCCTCCCGGTCACCCTCAGGAGAATGCCCTGCTTGGGAGGTGAGTTACAGTTCAGGAGGGCAGGCAGACAAGGAGCCAAATCAAAAGGCAAAAAGAAATAATCCCACGTCAGGGTCGGAGCTATAAAAAACACTGCTAGCTGTTGGCGAGTGTGCTACAGGGTTGGCCTAGGTGTTCCTCATATATTAGCTCATTCGGCCCTTACATAAGTCTTAGGAGGTAGGTATGATTATATCATCCCCATTTTACAAATGGGGAAACTGAGGCATGGAGAGCACAAGTGGCTTGCTCCTGGTCACATGTCTAATAAGAGGCAGGCTGGGATTTGAACCCAGGGAGTCTGACTCCACTGTCAGGGTATTGCCCTGCCTTGCCTGTGTATGAGGCAGGGCAGGGACAAAAGCAACGGGAAATGGCTTCTGCTTGGGGAAGTCAGGGCAGGCTTCAGGGGGAGGGGTTGCTCAAGCAGAGAGGTCTGAGAGCCAGAAGTCACTTGGCAGGTGGAGGGGACCAAGGGGGAAGTGGAGGGTGTTCTGGGCACGGTAAAACTCCTTTTTACTGTGACCCACGACTAACAACATGTACAAACATATAACATGTATGTATAACTGAGACCTTAGTTTCCTCGATCTGCACTTAGCCCATTGCATAGGCTGAAATTCCGTATTTTCTATTCTATTTCATGTTTTGTAAGTGCTGTGTAAAACATCCAGCAAACTGATGTGGAGTCCCCCGAAGTTTCGTAGGGAGTAATTTGAAAAGCTCTCTGCACAGTGAGCTCTATAGCAGGCAGAGGGCAGTGAGGCAGCAGCATCACAGCTGAGCAGGCCTTGGACCAGGATGAGGCAACCGGGATGCCTAAAGCGTGCCATTTAAGGAGGCACTCGCACTTGGGGTTCAGCAAGTGTGCAGTCAGCACCTGAGAGTGTGTGCCTCCTTCAATCTCTCATCCTAAGCCTCTCACTTGCGATACCCTGGTCTCAACCCTGTGACAGAGTACCCATTCTGTGCCAGGCCTCCTGCCCAGGGCTTCATGCACCATCACACTCAATCTTCCCAACAGCCCCTCTTTCCATTGAAGAAACTGAGGCCAGGAGAGATGCCCAGGAAGTGCCAGCTATGACTGTTAGCAGCCCCCAGGAATCTCGGGTGATCGAAAAGACAGCACCAGGACAAGAAGAAAGCAGAGCTGCTGGGATGAGGGTGCAGACCACCAAGAAGCTGGGCTGCCATCTGTGCCCAGGCCCACTCTGCTCGTTGACCTTGGAGCCCAGGCACCCACCGGGATTTCCCACAAGCCATCTTCTCAAGACCATTTCTTTTTGCAAGTTGCAAAGAGCTACACCTGGGGAATTCTCAATAGCTGCCTACTTCTGTGTTTAAACAGGAGTGGTACAAAGTGCCCAGATGTTGGCCAACCAGAAACTTGTATCAGCCTCACTCAATAGGATAAAGTCCTATCTACTTGGAGAAAATGAATCTATAGTCATAAAATCTGAGACTCACAATATAATATCACTACACACCCACTAAAGCACTGGTGAAGCGATGGCGCCACTGAAACTCACACTGCTGGGGAGAGTGTGAATCTGCACAACTTCAGTAGACATTTTGTCAGCATCTGCTAAAATTAACAAATGCATGCCCTATGAGACCGAGGTTTCCATTTTTTAAAACATATTCTTATTGATTTCAGAGAGAAAGGGAGAGAGAGATAGAATCGTCAATGGTGAGAGAATCATTGATTGGCTGCCTTCTGCATGCCCCCCACTAGGGATCAAGCCAGCAGCCCCGGCCTGTGCCCTGACTGGGAATCCAACCGTGACCTCCTGGTTCATAGGTCGGTGCTCAACCACTGAACCGCACCAGCTGGGCTGAAGTTTCCATTCTAAGATGCAGGAAGAGGCGTAGGAATGTTGATAGCCACAGTATTCATAATAGCCTTAAACTGGAAACAGCCCAAAGGTCTATCAATAGAAGAATGGATAAATAAATTGTGGAATTGTCATATGATAAAATAGTGCACAGCAATGAAAATAAACTACTGATAATCAGGATGAATCTCAAAAATGCGTTGTTGAATGAAAGAAACCAGACACAGCTTAATCTATACTATATGATCCCAGTTATGTAAAGTTCAAAAAACAGGCAAAATGAAACTATGCTGATTAGGTACATCTGCTTAAGTAAGAAACCAAAAAGGAAAAGCAGGGAAGGGGTTCTGTAAAGGTTCACAGTGGGGTTCACCTCTGCACCTGAGGGCCACGGTGGTGACGGGGATGGCTTCTGGGGTGCTCATAGTGGAACCTAAGGGGACATTACATCAGTGCCGACTTACAAGAACTCATTAACATGCAAATGTATGCTTTATGTACTTTCCTATATGTGTTACGTTTTGCATAAGTGTTGTGTAAAAATATAAACCCGTCATCTATGAGCCATTCATGTTCAAGGGACAACTGCCAGCCTAAGGCTTACAACTTGACCCTGGAGCCAGGAAGTCAGGGGTTCAAATCCGGATGGCATCAGTGGCAAACCATAAGCTTAGGCAAGTTACATGGCCTCTCTGAGTCTTGACTTCTTTGTCTGTGAAAAGGGGGGTGAAAACCCCTATATGGGAGGCAAAAAGCCACTTAGAAAAAACACGTAGTCATAGTGCATTGATAGAAGCTCAACAGACAGTAGCTGGGTTCGAAGTGGAAGCAAAGGTACTAGGGGCTCGTAGTTCTGCATGGCACGGACAGACACAGTTTTACAACGAGCAGCGCCCACTCAGACTTATCTACGGGGGTGGTCTCTGTTAGCATCCTTCCTGCCACATCCCAGGTTGCTGCCCTGGACCACAGCTGGCCTTGAGGTCGCTCTTGTGTGAATTGTGAATGAGGAATGGTAGTGAATGCAGGGCATGGCCCTGCGCCGCACAGCCCTGATGCCACTGCCGCGAATATCTCCTTGTTAGCCATTGAGGGTCTGTGAAGTCCCCTCCTTTGGATCAAGCTCGATTAAGAGGAGGAAGCAGGTCCGAGCCCACCCCAGAGAAGCTTGCAGGCAGAGCCCATAAACGAACATGGCCATCACTGAGCCACAAGTCCAAGTCCAGCCCCTGTGTGGGTCAGTGCAGTGAGGCTCTGATGGAAACCACTCCTAATGGCCCTTCTTCTAACTCCCAGGTCCCAGAGGATGGGAGCATCGGGCCTGTGTGTTCTACATGGAGAGGCTGCATGTCATGGTGTGGAGGCCTGTTTTTATCAACACGTTCGTCTCCAGGAGACACATTTGGGGTCTGTGCCCAGGAGCAGGACTGGAGGGGGACAACCCCACTCAGTGGCAGGGTGGACACTCTCTGTGTATCCAGGCTTTGGAGGGCTTTGCATATGCACTTGGATGACGACCTACTATGGGGTGAGGACTAGATACTAGACTGCTAGGTGTCCAGCCCCAGCAGCCCCAGCAGCCCCAGAGAAGAGACCAGCTTCCGGGCCCTGTCCAGAGAGAGCATTGTTACTGTGTCCAGGAAAAACTGGCTGGGCCAGGGCTCCAGGAACTGAAATCAACTAAAAGATATCAGGTAAAGGAAGTCCTGCCCCTCAGAGCTGGGTTTGACAGGCCCATAAAGGCTGCCTAATACTGCTGAGCCCATTGCTTTTGATATCATGTCTCATTTTCTGCATGAATGAGACTAAGCCAATGGCCAGAAATCCTGAGTTTTTGTTTACTGCACACAAAGCCTCGCTCACCTGCCGTCGCCTGTCACACATAAGAAGAGCAGGGCTTTCCGAGTGGTTACTCAGCAGTTTAGTAGAAAATGTGGAACTCCCTCCCCCTCCTGAGCATGGAGCCTGACAAACAAGGTCTCAGGGCCAAATCGAAGTGAGAGAAGAACCCTGATTACCTGGTGCTTCGGGGGAGAAAAGGAACTCAGAGCTCGTAGGTGAAGGCAACCCTCGGGAACTCGGTTGACTGTGATTGGTGGCCTTGATCTTGATGTTCAGACCCTTCCTCCTCCCTCCAGGAAAGGGAAGTGGAAGAAAATGGCTGCTCATTCAACACCTACGGTGTCAGGCTATGTGTCTTCTCCTCTGGTCTCTTTTTAACCATATCGCTGCTGGGCAGATGAGACTACTAAGCCACAGGGCCAGCAGCCAGAGCCAGGCTTCTCACCCCCCGCAGAGAGCCAGCAACCTCTGGCTCTTCCTCCCCATGTCCAGCGCCTGCTCCCGAGAAAAGGTGTGAGAGCAGCCATTACTCTCCAGGGCAGGAGTGTCCGTGGGGTGGAGGTGGCTGAGACCTGGTAGGAAGTGGGGTGAGATGCTGCCTTGAAGGTACTTGTGAGAGACAAGCATTCTGACTTGAGTCATATATAGAAACTCCCACTGGAGGACCCCTCACCGATCTCATTTATCCCAAGGCTCTGGACTTGGTTTTGCATTTGTGTTTCTGTATTCCTTCCCCAAACTGCATCAGCCAAGCTTGAGACCTTCCTTGCTGCACGGATGCAGATGGTATTTTATTTGGGAGGGGCTGTGAAGGTGGTGCTGATGGAGATGATGGAGAAGCTAAAGCGAGTTGGAAGAAAGAGGGGCCACGGAAGTGCTCTAACCCTGAGCAAAGAAGTGTGCATGCCTCGGGCCTGGGTGCTGGCTCTGTGGAGGCTGAGAGGCCAGCCAGGTGGCCTCCTTTTCCCTTGTGGCCCAGTGGCCGGGCACAAGTTGCAGGTGACCTTCTGTGTCAGGACACGCAGAGGATCAGGCCTGCCCCAGGGCTGCCATGGCAAATTACCACACACTAGGTGACTAAGAACAATAGGAGTTTATTCTTTCAGAGTTCCAGAAGCCAGAAGTTCAAACTCAAGATCCCTCATAGTTGGTCCTCTGAGGGAGCCCCACTCCTGGTCTCTGGAGGTTTGCTGGCAATTCATGGCATCCCATGACTTGCAGATGAACCACTACCTCTCCGGCTCCCTCTTCATTGCATTCCTCCCTGTGTCTTTTCTGTCTGTGTCCACATTTCCCTTGCCTTAGAACAGCGGTTCTCAACTTGTGGATCGAGACTCCTTTGGTAGTCGAACGACCCTTTCATAGGGGTCACCTAAGACCATCCCGCATATCAGATATTTACACTACGATTCATAACAGTAGCAACATTACAGTGATGAAGTAGCAACGAAAATAATTTTATGGTTGGGTCACAACATGAGGAACTGTATATAAAGGGCCAAAAGGTTGAGAACCCCTGCCTTAGAAGGACACCAGAAGGATATTAATCCAGGATGACCTCAACTCAACTTGATCACGTCTACAAAGACCCTATTTCCCAGTAGGCACTGTGGGGAGAGGGTAAGACTTGAACATAGTGTGGGGAGGAACACAGTGCTAAAGGAGCCAAAGTCCCCTAGGAGGTCAGAGAGCCTCCAATCCAGCCCCCAGACTCCTTATATGGGAAGAAATTGACACCTCACTTGCATAAGCTGACATCTTCCCTGTGCTTGGTTACCCCCCAGCCAAAGACAAGCCTGATGGACACAGCTCTCTTCCCACCACCCGCACACGACCATTGCTAATATTTTGCCCCATTGCCTTCTAGGCCTTTCTCTGCATAGAGGCAGAAGCCCTGTCTTTGAATTCTGGCTCCTTCACTAATTAGGTAGTTCCCTAAAGTGAATAAATTGGCCTCATCTTGCCTCCTTTCTTGATCTGTAAATGAAAGATAATAATAGTAACTTCTGCATGAAGTGTTTTGAAGTCTCAATGGAATATTACATAAAGTGAGGATCACAGAGCTTAAGCTTTAATATGTGCTATACTTCTTAAGCACATACTAAAGGTTGATATGTGGCCCTGACCAGTTTGGCTCAGTGGATAAAGCGTCGGCCTGCAGACTCAAGGGTCCCAGGTTCGATTCCAGTTAAGGGCAGGTACCTTGCTTGAGGGCACATTCCCAGTGGGGAGTGTGCAGGAGGCAGCTGATCGATGTTTCTAACTCTCTATCCCTCTCTCTTCCTCTCTGTAAAAAAATCAATAAAATATATTTTTTTAAAAAGGTTGATATGTGCTTAAGAACTATAATTATTACAAATATCAATTCTATATTCTGCCTTTTTTTTTTTGCATGGTATTATATGTATTTTCCCTTGCTATTAAGAAGTCCTCATAAACACCATTTTAGTAGACCTTCATGTACACTTAACAAATGTTAGGTTTTAGTGTTTTTCACATTTATGTCAATTTCATACACTGCTTTTTTACTTAACATTATGCCACATGCATTTTTCCATAATAATAAACTATATTTATTAATATCATTTTTAATGCTTGCCTGATATTTTTTTATATGACTTGACGAGAAATCAGAAAACTTTTTATTAAAGGGCCAGTTAGTAATATCTTAGGTTTTGTAAACCACAAGGTCTCTGTGACAACTCTTCTACTATTGTGTAGTGCCAAAGCAGCCCAGACACTACATAAAGGAATGGCCATGGTGGTGTGCCAATAAAACTTTATTTACAAAAACTGATGGAGAACTGGGTTGGCCCAGGGCCATCGTTTGCTGACCCCTGGGCTAGATCGTCACTTTCTGAACCAATCCCTCTGGTTATTAGATCTTAGACTGGTACCCAATCTGGAGTTACTGTGAATAAGTGTGCATAGAAAGATGTTGGTGCTGACGCCCTTGCCTACATTTCTGATTATTTCCTTAGGAAAGTTTCTCAGAAGAAGAAGAATTACAATTTCAAGGCTCCTGAGTCACGTTGACACATTCAGTAGACATCAATTTTTTCTGGAGCTAGGCCCTGCACTTTGACCTACTTTTGCTTGCCCTATTGCTGTTTTCCAGATGTTTCCTGAACAGGAATTCCGTCTCTTCTATGAGTTCCAATTTCTCAAGTGTAAAGATGTGACATCTTATTCTATGATTTGTATGCCTTGCCCTCCGTTTTGCCATCTCCCTACCCCCAAGACACACACTCACACACACCCACAGTCACACACACTTACACACACACACTCGACACACACCTATGCAGTATCTGTTGTGACGGCACACACATGGTGTACAAACAATACTGGGCAAGAGACTGAGCAAATAAACCCCACGTATTTAAAACCCCAAGAAGGCCTGATCCAGATACGCATGGCCCATCCCTGAGACTTGAATGAAGGGGACCTTCATGAGCCAAGTAATGAATAAACTTAACCCTTTCCCAGACTACCCAGGACAGGATGTCAAAGAAGAAGATGATGTCCCTCTTTGTTTGCCAAAGCTTAGTGCCACCCCAGTCTCACCCCGTTATCAGAGAAGCCCTTGGAAGGACTCCGATGGCACCGTTGGGGCTCTGCACATGCCCCCGTCCACCAGCCTCCCCTTCTTTCCCAGTCCCACACCACAGAGCTGCCACCTCGGCCAAAATGCAGTTCATGAAAAAGTGACAATGTTCTCCTACATTTCTTTTCACCTTGATTTTTTTTGTGAAACCAAATGACAGTTTCCAAAGGTGAAAAACTGTTATTTTCCCAGAAAAAATTCCTGTGAAGTGAAAATTGCTAGTTTCACACAGCACTACCACTGATGATGATGATTACTATGGGCACTAGATGAGCACAGTGACCAGGAAAGAAATAAAACTTGGGTTATATTTCCAGCGGGCCTTACCTGTCCCCGTGGCCAGACTTTCACAGACCAAGAGCCAGACCGAGACCCTCCCGAGGCGCTCACCACCATGCCCAACACATATCACCAAGCCCAACATTACCATCCTCGCGGATGCCCTCTGAACACATTCCCCTACCAGACATGACCAAGCTCAGGCAGGAATGTACACCTCCCCTGTAAAGAGCATGGGCTCATACCCTCTGTGAAAAGACGCACAATGTTTCCTACTTATTTTAAAGTGGGGTAAATAGAATTCTTTAAAATGGTGACCTACATGGGAAGCTACCCCCTACCGGACACCCCTTTTATTACTTCACAGGCTGCCATGACAAAGTGGCTTAGAAAACAGAAATTGATTTTCTCTCAGTCAAGGAGGCTAGATGTCCAAGATCAGGGTGTCAGCAGGGTGAGTTCTCCCCAGGCCTCTCTCTTTGGCTCATAGGCAGCTGTCTTCTTCCAGGGTCTCCCCTCTGTGAGTGTCTGTGTTCTAATCTCCTCTTCTTCTAAGAACACCAGTCCCATTGCATCAGAGCCCACCCTAGTGACCTCATTTTAACTTCGTTACCTCTTCCAGACCCTAGCCCCAAACAGAGTCCCATTTTAAGGAACTGTCAACGGATGGTCGTTGGCACCAATTCAAAAGCCAACAGGAATCCTCAATTTGGGGTGCAGTGAAGGAAACTTTATTTCATGCAAACAATTTGATGATAATACAGCAACTCCACTCAACGCTAGGCCGCATGGTTCTGGGTTCTGGTCTGGTGTTTTAGCCCCTACCAGGGTACACAGTATTCAGCCATCAGCTGAAAGTGTGCTCTCCAAGTCAGAGAGGAGCTGGCTTATATAGGCAGAAGTCCCCGCCCCTGGTCCCTGATTGGTCAGAATAGAGACACTCTGATTGGCCTTGTCTGTGCAGCTCCAATTGGATCGGGAAAGCCTCAATTCTATTGGTCGAAATAGGACCTCAGGAAGCCCTTTATAAGGGCTGGTTCAGATGGCAGAAGCACATGCAGGCAGGCAGTTCAGCACAAAGGCAGCCAGTCAGCTCAGAGGTTTCTCCACTGAGTGCAGTTTGCCTGAGAGGCCCCTGAGCAGAAATGGCTGCTGGCTTTTTTTTTTTTTTTTTTTTTTTTTTTTGGCTCAGTTAGCCACCAAGAGCCTTCAGGGTTCACAGTACTGAGGGTTAGGACTTCCACATATGAATTTTGGAGAGACACAATTCTGCCCATAACACTCCACCGCCCCACCTCATTCATCTTACACCGCTTGGCAGGCCATCAGTGGTAAAAGGGCCTCGGGTACGTCTAGATCAGTGGTTTTCAAATTGTGTGCCCTGGACACGGTGGCTCCTAAAGTGACCTTAGGAGCTCCCGTGGTTGGGAGGGAAAAGCAAGTGGAAATCTGTGCCTCCAACTCGGCCTCAAGCAACCCGCTAGGCTTACATGTGTCCTATCTTGAGGCTCCATGGAAGGTTTTGTTTAACCAAAGGCTTCCTTGTTTTCCATGCTTGAAAATAGGTGATTATTTTCAAATGACCAGACCGCAGTGTGGAGGTGAGGAGACATGCCTGGGCTTTCCAGCTGCGTATCAGCACACGTGGAGGTCTGAGGTCTCTCCTCTGGTTGGAGTCCCGGCCACTGCTCCTCCCTGAGGTGGCACTTCAGTGAGTCCTGGGGACCCCTGTATCACAAGGACTTGGGTGGCGCCCCAAGGCCAGCCTCCTGCCGGGGTCAGAACTGATCTCACGTGTCACATAGCACCATCTTAGCGACGTGCACATGTGGCGTCAATGTCTGAAAATCTGAGTCACCCCCATCCTGACTTCAGAGATGGTTGGAAATTTCCGTTTCAGAAAGCGCCCATTTAGGTGTGTTTGGGTGTGTCGCGTAGGAGCCACGCACGGCACTGAGAAGTGATAAGTGTCTTTGGCGACAAGCCGTGGATAACTGTGTTTGCGCGCTTTCCTGGGTGTCTGGCTGCCAACGGCAAAGATGGAGAGGGGGGAAGAGCATCAGCCGCCACTTAAACAACAACAGCAATAAAGAATTTCATCTGCTGAAGTCCAACACGCTGAGCCCACGGTGGGAGGAGAGTTTCGTGGCGGGTACATCCTGAAGAAATGTCCTGTGTTCTGACGAGCCCAAGAAATCCTTGTCTTTGAAAAGTAAAGCAGTTCTTTTACCCAGACAGAAAGGGTAGGGGGCAGCTCTGGGGTGGCACACCACGCATTTGAGCAAACCCTGTGCGCTCTCCCCATCCCTAACCCTAACCCTAACCCCTAACCCTAACCCTAACCCTAACCCTAACCCTCGTTAAATAGACAAAAGTGACCCAGCTTGCAAAGGGCTCTCAGAAATCTGCCAGATTTGCTCCAAGCTCGGACTCTGTGTAGTTTCCCCAGGTTTGTAAAATAAGGAAGAGAAACAGATTGCAGAAGCGAAAAGTGGGCCAATCCCATTCATTCCAGCTCCTCATCCCAGCTCCCAACAGTACGATCAGGGAGACCGAGAGGAGCTGGGTTTTGGATACACATCACCAGTGTTCACAGGACTGCTACCCTCTGGGGCTTCCATACACTCAGCTGGTCAGTGTTTACACACAAGGAAAGCAGCGCCCAGAAAGGCTACGCGAATCGCCCCAAGTCCAGGCTGTGTGACCTCGGCTGATCACTTTCCCTCTCTGGACTTTAACATCCTCATCTGTAAACAGAAGGGTGGGCCCTGATGACCTCTCCAGGATCTTCCAGCTCAGACAACCTGCAGTTTTCGGGGGGGAGAAGGGGCCAAAATCCCCGTCTCCCCGTTTTACTGGTTTTTCTGGAAGGAGTTAATTACTTCTGTACATTAGGAAGACACCACGGGTTCAAAATAATGAAAAAGTGAAAGAAAAAGACAAGAACATTTACGAAGAAGCAACAAACACACACACACACACACACACACACACACCCTGCCCCTCTACGTGTCATTTGGGCCAAATTCTGGGGAGCCTAAAAGAATAATCTGGGTGTTTTGTTCATCGCATGGCCGAGCGCAAACCGCCTGTCACAAAGAGGAGAGAGACCAACAGACCCCCGCTGCCTGCTGCGCGGCCAGCGTCGTGCAACGACAATGGGCCCTGGTTTAATTTCTCCAACTGCAGCCTCCCCAACTGCACGGGAAGCAAAGTCAGATGTCTCCTTCCCAGAAAGTGGAAGAGGAAAATATCAATCTGTTTCGGGGAAAGTTACGAATTGCATGTGCCTGGAATACTTGATATATGGCCGTAGCCTGGTGAGCAACAAGTGATTCTTGCTGTTGCATTTGATCTCGGGATGGTAATGCGCTCTCTTGACATCATCCAAATGGGGAATGACTGAGGATGTTTTATATAAGATGGTTGCAGACTTCAAAGGCCACTCTTAACCCCGAAACACCCCCCGCCTCCCTCCCTTTCTTCCTCCTTTCCCTCCAGGCCCTCCTCTCCCTTCGCCCAGCAAATTGTTTCGAGGCCAAAAGTGATTGTAGGATGATCAAGAATCCGGGAACTTGTGGCAGGTGGTACCACCTGTGTCTGGGCAACAGCCTCACGGCCGCATCTGCTTCCCAGTTGTGGGGGGAGGGGGACACATCTGAGAAGGATTCCCTGTGGGGCTAGCCAGCAGCCTAGGCCGCCAAGGAGGGAGCTAGGAGGGGCTGCTCCCCTTCCACCACCCCTTGCAGCTCTAAGAGACAGAGGAGGGCTCCCTGGGGGCCTGAGTGTGGGCATGCGGGTCCCAATCAGGACCCTGCATTTATCACAGATAACAAAACTAAGGCCTGGCCGGCGTGGCTCAGTGGTTGAGCATCAACCCATGAACTGGGAGGTCATGGTTCTATTCCTAGTCAGGGCACATGCCTGGGCTGCAGGCTTGAACCGCAGCGTGGAGGGTGCAGGAGACAGCCAATCAATGATTCTCTCTCATCATTGATGTTTCCATCTCTCTCTCCCTCTCCCTTTCTTTCTGAAATCAATCTACACTAATAAAAGAGAAAGATGCAAATTGACCATATGCTCATGATGCTCACCAGCCAATCAGGAGTGAGTATGCACATTAACCTAACAAAGATGGCAGGTTAATTCGCATATACTGGTACCAAGTGACTGGGATGGATGCAGGTATTCTGCACCGCCCCAGCCGCTCTGGGCCTCTGGGCAGCAAGGGAAGGAGGAAAGGCAGCTCAAGGCCCAAGTGAAGGTGGTGCTGGCAGCCAAGGCCCATTCTTACATGAATCTTCGTGCATCGGGCCTCTAGTAAAAAATAAAGAAAACTAAAGTCCTAACCGGTTTGGCTCCGTGGATAGAGCACTGGCCTGCAGACTGAAGAGTCCTGAGTTTGATTCTAGTCAAGAGCATGTACCTTGGTTGTGGGCACATCCCCAGTAGGGGGTGTGCAGGGAGGCAGCTGATCAATGTTTCTCTCTCATCGATGTTTCTAACTCTCTATCCCTCTCCCTTCCTCTCTGTAAAAAAAATCAATAAAATATATTTTAAAAAGAGAAAAGTAAAGAAAACTAAGGCCCCGAGAAGGGAACCCAAAGTTCCCCAACACTGAGGGGTGGGGCATAAGCAGATGCCAGGCACCCCGACTTCCTGCCATGAACTCTCCCCCTGCACCAAGCTCTATCCTCGGGCTTAGCTGAGTGAGAAGGTCATTCCATTCGTCTTTTGCTCCTGAACTGATTGGAGAGAATGTTTACCAGACCTTACTCTGTGCCAAGAGCCATCCTAGCCCTTTGCATGGGTGAGCTCATTTGGCCACCTCATTAACCCTGCAGTTCTCAGCTCAGGTGGTTCCACCCCACCAGGCAACACATTCTTTTGTCATGAAGGAGGTGAGTAGATGCTAGGGATGCTACTAGACGTTCAACCACAGACAAGACAGCCCACTCAACAAAGAATGATCCCGAATGCAATGTCCACAGTGCTACATGCTTGGAAACTCTGCCTTTGCCCTGGCAGATACGTATTATTATTGTCATGGTAGCAGTGTTGGTCATGGTTGTGATGGCGAGGGTGCTGGTGCTCATTCTCATGTTACAGATGCGGAAGCACAGACTTGCCTGGGGTCACACAGCTCGTAATGGCAGGGCCAAGATGTATACCCAGGCAGTCGTTTGTCTCCAGGACACAATTCCCTCTGATTATGCAGGGAATGTGGGAAACCAAGTTCATCAAAAAAAAGTCCCATCCATACAGATCGAGCCAAAGAACGCTTGGCCCTCCCCCAAGTTCACTCCCCTCCCCAGAGCAAGGCACACTCCCCACCGGGTGCACACGGCCCAGCCTTCTTGTCTGCACGCACTTGAACACAAAGAGCGCCGCAGTCCTGCGGTGCGGTTGGAGAACGGTTCTGTACTAATCTTCTGCACCTAGCTTTTTCTCACCTACCCGTCCTCTTTCAAGTCATGCCATAGCAGCCATGCCGGCATACGGCATTTTTAAACAGCTGCTTAATATTCCACGGTTTGGATCTCATCACTCCCCTATTAATAGACATTTGGGTTGTTTCCCTGGGACTCTTAGAAACAGATGGCGCAGTGGCCAAAACCCAGCTCCTCCTGGTCTCCCTGACAGTGCTGTTGGGAGCTGGGATGAGAAACCGGAATCACGCAGACCTGGGTTAGAATGTTGGACTGTGCGAGTTTCTCAGCCTTGGGTTCTGATCTGTCAACTGGGCACCTCCCAGGCCCAGTGTTCAAGGTTCCACCGGCAGTGTGTGAAAAGGGATGACTGAGTGCCTGGCACATAGGAGGGGTTAAAAGTGGCCGAATTTGCTATTATTATTATTATTATTGTGACTGTGATCATATAACATACCATTATGATGGTTCACAGTAGTAGGATTTGTATTTGTGTTATTGTTATCAATCCAATTGGCCTGCAGTCTGCCCAAGCTAATTCACCTGGAAGCCCATCAAAATCCTCCAGGGAAAGTGGGTCAAATGATGGAGTATCTCCTGTCCAAAGACTTGAAACACTTTCCTGACCTTGCCTAGCTCAACTGCAGGTCACCCATCAGGACCCAGGAAGGCTGCAGAGGCTCATCTTATACGATGCCTTTAACGTGGACCACCTCCAACCTGACCTACACAAAAATGCCAGCATCCCTGGGACAATCAGCCCATGAGTGGCACCGAAATAAGGAGAGCCAGGGTTCTGTGGCCAGCCAATCCCTGAACAGGGCATGATTTGTGCATGATACTTCATAAGCCCAGCTTATAACCCAGTGGCCGTGATTACGGGGGGTCATGGCAGACCAAAACCCAAATCTCATGGTATTTCAGGGAGAAATGGTATGAGAGGCTCAGAGGGTGAGACTGGCCTTGAGCTGAATTTTGTAAACTGGGTTCTGTTTAGCTCTCTCGTGGGTGTTCCTGGAGAGAGCCCAGTGGAGGGCACTTTGGGGAAGGAGGGATGCTTCTTTTAGGGGCATGAAGCAAGGGTCCTAGGGCAGAGGCTTGCCAAGCAGCTTGCGAACTGAGACTGTTTTGCCAAGAAAAGTTTCCTTAGTGCTACTGCTGTTATTGCCCACCTCCTAGAAGGGAAGGCTAGGTGGGCAGGAAGTGGAGGCCCATTATAAGGGGCATCTATGCTTCCTTTCCCACCTCTCCTCCTCCAGGGGTACCCATGAGGAAGAAACCTCCCACCCTGGCTATGAAAGTGGGACCATAGCAGGGGTGGGCCAATCACAGTAGAGTCTCACCCAGAAACAGTGATTAGGCGTGGGGGGGTCATGTGATTCAAAACAAGCCAATCAGAGATCTCTTTCCTTTTTTTCTGAACTAGGAGGAGAGGAGTTATAGCTTTTCTTCCTAACATAACAAACCCCAGAGCTGCTGGCAGCCACGGAGGCATCTGAGAGCACGAGGCCAACCCAGAAACATCCATGGAGAGGTGGAGAGAGAGCCTGGCTTCTGTCCAAATCCCTGAAGCACTCCTCCTCATCCTCCCAGTTACCTAGGCCAATTGATTTATTTGTTGCTTAAGCCTATTAGCGTTGGGTTTCTGTCATTCGCAAATAAAAGAGTCCTGAGTAATATATCAACCAAATCTGATACGGCAGCGCTGCAGCTGGGTATGGTTTAAGTGGGCGTGAGCAACATGTCAGCGACACCTACAGCTCGTAGACCAGGAGTTCCAGAATGGTCCTTAATGATGGTGTAAGCCCATGCTCCTCAAAGACCATCATCATTTATCAAAGATGGGAGGCTTGTTCGACCCAAAGCAAGAACCAGCCTGCTCTGCCCTGGGCGATGGTCCTGCACTCCCACCAGCGTGCAGGATGGGCATCTCCCTGAGGGCCAGCACATACTGGGGTTCCTGGGGATGTGCCTGAGCCCAGAGAGGAACTGAACCCCAGGGAGGAAAACAGATTGCAGCCAGAATGAGGCAGGAAAGAACAAAATGGAAATGGGAGGGAAAGAAGCAGTGCTCAGGACCTCAGAAATCAGGCCGATCAGAGGAAGCCCGGAGCCCGGGGGAGCATGGTGGCAGATCTATTCAGGAGCCAGAGCTCTTCGGGACAGACGCGGGGCACACATGGGCTCTCTCCAGGTGCCTGGTCACCTGCTAAGCTCGGGCCCCCCAGCAGCTAAGTGTCTGGATGAAGAGTACGTGTATGCATACGTGTATGTGTACATACACATGCATGTGCAAATGTGAAGACATGCGTGCACGGGAACGAGGGGCACCTAAGGGGGGAAGGGGACCTGAATGACCTGCTAGTCTGTGTCTATGCCAGGTAAGAGGTAGGAGGGGTGTAGGACGTTTGTAAACACGGTGAATGCATGCGGGTGAGTAGGCATGCGTGCCTGTGAACTGGGTAGAGGAGGGGATGTGAGTGAGAAGGACTTGAAGGAAGAGGGGTAAAGGGTGGTGAGAGGATGTGTGAATACTGTGTGCGTGCGCATGTGCACACGGGCCTACACATGACAAAACAGGCCATGCACGCGAGAGTCCAACTTGACTGCAGGAGGAAGTGAAGTGGGTGGGGTGTGTATCTATGAGGTAGGGGTGTGAGTCAGGCTCTCCTTCCAGAGGAGGCGGTGGAAAGGTCCCCAACTCAGACCACCTCCTCGCAAGAACCTTGTACCCACAAAACCAGGCTGGGGCAGCCACGCCCTCCCCAGCCTGGCAGGCTGCCTGCCTTGGAAGTCCTACCCAGAGAAGCAAGACTGGTTTCTCACCGCAGCACATCTCATCCTTGGCCTGGAGGCTGGGGAAATGAATTTACTGGGCAATGACACCCTAATCTGGCAGCTTCTGGAAGCATGGGTGAGGGAAGGGAAGCAAAGCTAAGGAGTGCCATCCGGCCATGGGCGCTCGCTCTGGTGACCTCCCACGAGGACCTTCAAGAGGGCAACCAAATCCATGGTGTTTAAGAGCCAAGAGCTGTGGGCTCGTGGAAATGACTCTACCCAGCAAGGATGGGCCACACCGGAGATCCTGGCGTGGTCCCAACTCTGCAAGAAGAGTGGGAATCTCTGGGGTCTGCAGAGCCGTCTACAAGGGGCTGAAACCACCGGAAACTCAAGGTCACTCATTTCTGAGCTCAGGAGCTGGGTCCCCAGGCATTTTGCTGGTGCACAATGCAGAACAGACATGGGTTTAATCACATCTCGACTTCTAATTCCGGTTCATGCCCAAGAGCCGCATGTCAAGCTGGCTGAAACATTTGGTCCTTTCTGGTTGTCTATCTGCTCTGCCCCACCCTGTCTGTGCTCCCGCATCCCAGGCCCTTTCCACCCAAGCCAAAGGACACTCATCATCCTAAAGTTCCCGCCGGCCCTAAGATTGACAGGGTCAGCGGCCAACGGGAGGTGGGCTGCACTCTGCTTTCACAGGAAGGCTCCTGGGGGAGATCCCCACGTCTCCATGAGTTCTGTACGTGACCCACGCCCCGATTCCTTCCTCCCTCCCGGCTGATGAAATCATAGCCTCGATCTGGACCTGCTTATGCCACAAGATAAATTGTCAAAATGTTTTGATCTAATTGGGTCTTTTTTAAGTCAGCTGAAAACCATCAGGCGGGGAGCCAGACGGAGCTGGTGATTAATGAGGGACATTTGGTTGCTTCTCCACATCCATCAAGGAGTCTGTTTGGGTGGGATCGTGCCAATCCTCTGCCAGGAATGGGTATGAGAGGCAGACGACTGAGGCCACACTTCCGCCCAGCCACTCCCAGCTTCCATGGGCTACAGAGTGTGGCCTTTCCCCCACAAAATTCCAGAAACTCCAGTCCTGGGGAGGCCCTGAACAGGCCCCAGACTTAGAGATAGCCTCTGGTCCCCAAGCAGCCCCAGCCCAGTTGCAGGCCACGTGTGATGCTGCCCACTCCAGTAAAAGCAAGGACAGGTGGGGAGACAGAACATCGTTGTGAGCCCAGGGGAAGCGCTGGCTGCCCCTTCCTCATCCTGGATTCAGGAGCTCTGGGGTTCAGCCTGCGTGGCCACCTTCCCTCTTTCTGAAAGTCACCCAGCCCTGGGGTGGGTGGGCTGAGGGATTTGAAGGGAAGGTGCCCCTGCACAGACAAGCAGCCTCAGGTGCCTCTAGAGTTCGGGTCCAGACCGGGCCTTCCACTTGCTGTGTGACCTTCAGTGAGATCTGTCTCCCTCTGAGCTTCTGGTGCCTCATGGGTATCTGCAGGGCTCAGCCCTCTGGTTCTCTGGCTCTAACTAGAGCTGTGCCCTCTGCCTGGACGGAGAGCATTTTGGTGACACTGATACTGATGTCCACCCCCATAACTGAATCTGAATCTCAGGCTGCACCCTGGACATCAGCATTTCTCGAAGGTTCTCAGGCGCTTCTAATGAACAACCCAAGCACAGAACCTATGGACTAGAAGGACATCCTGTCTTCAGCCTGGAGTACCCCACCTTGGTTTTCTCATCTGAAGATTAGGGCTATTCAAATAAATCATCCTGTAGGAATGTTGAGGGGGGTTAACAGCAAGAGGAATCCAAGAATATATTGAATAATTTCTTAGGAAGAAGGGAGATGGGCAACTCAAAACAACAGAGTCTACGTATTATTCATTTATCTAACAAATGCCAGGTATATCGGGGGAAGCAAAACAGAAATGGTCCCCACCCTGAAGAACCTCACAGATCAGTGAGGGGAGGTGACACGCCACCCTGCAGGTGCCTGGGACCAGGAAGCAAGAAGACTGTTTACTTCTTGAAAAGAAACTCAATATTGTCTCCATTCCAAGCAGACACTGTGTCTCCCCCGAGTCCACGAGCCCGTTGACGGGTGTCAGTGGCGTGTGGATGCCCTCCTCCCTGCTGCTCGTCTCCCCAGCGAAACACTTTTGGTTAAAATTTCACACTCATCCTGAAGTGGTTCCCAAGCCCAGGACTTGTTTTTCCTGATGACCCTTGTCTTTGATCAGCGAGACTCAGTGAAGTGGAATTTACTGCCTCGTCTGCTTTAGGGAGCTGGGAAGTTGTCTGTCTTCGAAAGGGTCGTGGGACCTTCATCCCCAGATGTTAGCTGCTCTGTCTCCTGCAGGACCTGGCTCTAGGATGGGGAGGAGCTGGGTGTCATGGAAGGGCAAGGTCTTGTCCCAAAAGGTCTGGCTTCCATGTGGCCTTGGGCAGGTCGAACCTTCTCTTAGGAACTCCATTTCCTTATCTGTAACATGGGATAGTCACACCCACCTTCTATGGTTCTTGTGAGGCTCTGAACCCTGACGCTGTGAAAGCTCTTTGCCTTTGTAAAGAGACGTCTTTGGGGGCGGCTGTTATTATTCCGTGGCCTTATTTGGTTGGAAGTAGAATGCTTGGCCCGGGGCCCCAAAACGAATTTCCCCTTCTGACCTCTGACATTCCTCCAGTACAGGATTCCTCAACTTCAGCTCTGATGACATTTGGGGTAGGATCGTCTTTGTCCTGGAGGCTGTCCTGGGCATTGTGGGATGTTTAGCAGCATTCTGGGCCTCTACCCTCTAAATGCCAGTAACACCCCTACCCTGGAGTCGTGACAACCAGAAATGTCCCAGACATCGTCCAACACCCTTTCGGACACGGCGCTAAGTGCTGGGCATAAGGCAGTGAGTAAGACAGCGTGGCGGCTGCCCTCATGAAATTCACAGTCGGACCCAAGAGACAGATTGTAAACAAATAAACCAGCAGAAGAAACCAACAGGGTGACATCGAGAGCATAAGGAAGGAACTCAGTTTATGGAATGGCCGGAGATCTGGCTGTGGAAGGTGACGTTATAAGCTGACGTGAGGAAGAGGAAGAGGAAGGGCCAGCCATGACTCTTGGGGATGGAAGGGCAGAATGGGGTGACTTCCCCAATGAGGAAATGTCGGAGTCAGAATTGCCTAAGTTAGGATGCTGTAACAGGCAACTTAAAGCAACTTACAGATCTTAATGATGCAAAATACGAAAAGCTTATTTTCTGCTCATACTACAAGCTCCATGTGGTCAGTAGGGAAGGAGGGGGGTCCTCTTGCATTACAGAATGTTCTGTAATCGTTCTCTGCATCTTCTGAGGCCACCATCCCATCGCGATGTTCAGGGAGATTGCTGCCACGGGGCAAGAACAGAGCTGTGGTTCATGCTGATCTCTGAAATTCCTTCAGTACAGGATTTCCTTAAGAGCTTCAGCGGAGAGGACACTAGGCATCACTTCCATCCACAATCCACTGGCTACACTGTTAAGATAGCAGAGGCCACCAGACAGCAGAGGCTCATGTGCTCTGGAGAGAAGAGCCACGCAGAGGTGAGCATTAGAAGTCTCTGCTCATCCTGAATCAACAAAAAGGGCCACCTCACTGTGTGGGGGGCCCGCCTACATCAGCCTCCCTGGCAGGAGCCAAACATCAAGGCCACTGGCTCTTCTCCCAGTCAGCCTGCCACCCCTCATCCTTAGGCGCTCTGGGAGCCCAGTCCCCCCTCCCCCCGGGGCCTTTCCTTGACTGTCCACAGAGCTCGGCCTTCCCATGTTCAGGAGGAGGAACCCATCGGGGAGCACCTAAACTCTGTCTGGACTTCCACCATTTCTCCTGGGAGGACTGGAGGAAGGAGTGTGCAGGAGAGCCACTTGCCAGCACAGAGCAAGCCCTCAGTCCACCTGGCTAAAAATGAAATGGAAACAAAAACGGGTGTTCGATCTCCACAATAACCTTGTAGAACTATAAGTGATGGTGATGATGATGATGATGGCCGTGTTAGAGAGTTTTACAGTCAGTATTTCATCTTATTGTCACAATAATCCTGTGAGGTAGAGTTTATTTTCCCCTTTTCAGGCCTCCGACTATCATCTCTCAGTAGAGTCCAGAACACTTCTGTTGGGTCTTTTAGCAAGCAACTTGTTTGGACCACATATTAACCCAGTGGCATCTCCTCGGTAAATAAAATGTCAGACCCACGATAGGTACTAGGTGGGCAGGCTAGTTGGGGGCCTCGTGACATCTTTCTGATCCACCCAAAAGCTTCCAGCATCCCTTCCTGTTCCTGAAGAAAAGTTAGGACAGGCTGGGTGAAGACAAGAGCCATGGCATTAGGTCCTTAGCTTCCTGCATCATCAGGGAGTCCTGGATTCAAATTCTGGCTCATCGTGGGACTTCAGTTCTCTTAAATGAGGCTTTCTAAGTCTCAGTTTATCCACCTGTGAAATGGGAATAAGGTCTACGTTGGAAGAAATAAAGTGGGAGAATGAAGAGGAAGTACAGGTAGTGAAATAAAATGAACCAAGAGGGAGCCCAGAGGAAAACAGAAGATTTGTCCTAACAGAGCCTAGCACCAATCTGACTGAGCCCTATTCCAAGTGAAGAGAGGCTGTCTCTTGATTTACATGTCCAGTAATAAAAGAGATGCCAGTCACATGACTTTTACGACCATTGATTAACTCCGCGTTGCTGGAACCAGGCATGTTGAAAAGATAAACCAACACTACAGAACTTCCATGTGGCTTGGGCACACATCTTCCTTTCGGTTCTCCTTGCTGCTCTCCCACTAAACACTAAACCCACCCACCGCCCTGGGGTCTGGCAATTTCCTGTCCTGACCCCAGGTTGGAGGCAAGAGACTTGCAGCCCACACACTTCTAACCTTCCCTGCATGCTGACCACAGTTCAGCTTCTCTCCCTTTCGCAACTATTCTTGGGCTATTTTGGAAAGATTTTGCCACAACAGCCTCTGAGTGCTAATGAGTGTGACTTCAGAAGAGAATTTTCCATTAGTAGGTAAGAAAAAAAAAACTCATCTTGAAATTTAATAAGAAATCATGGGCCCTATATTAGTTGGCTCTTCAGAGAAACAGAACCAACAGGATATGTGTAGAGCTACAGGTCGCAGGTTTATTATAGAAATTGACATGATTATGGACACTGAGAAGTCTCATAATCTGTGGTCTACAAGCTGGAGGCCCAGGGAAGCTGGTGGGTAGATCCAGTACAAACTCAAAGGCCTGAGAACCTGGGGGAGCCAGTGGTCTAAGTCCCGATTCAGGTCTAAAGGCCCGAGACTCAGGAGCAGGAGAAGGGCAGGAGAAGATGGCTCTCAGCTCAAGCAAGGCAGCAAATTTGCCCTTCCTCTGCCGTTTTGTTCTCATCAGATCCTCACCCAATGAGATGACGCCCACCTGACACTGATGAGGCCAATCTTCTTTACTTAGCCTATCCATCCAAAGACTATTCTCTTCTGGAAACACTTTCATGGACACATCCAAAAATAAAGTTCTACCAACTATCAGGGCATCTGCTACCCAGTCAAGTTGACACATAAAATCAACTGTGACAGCCCCTTATCACCTAACAAGGCCCCATGTGCTGAACTACAGTCCTACACAATGCTCAAGTTCAAAACTACAGCCACTATTTGATGACACACTTCATGCAATAGACATTTCTTGAGCATCTACTACATGTTAAGCATCGGGCTGGGTAATGCAGAGAATGTAGGGGGAAAGGACGTGGCCCCTGCTCTCCTGGGGCTTATAATCCCAGAAGACAGCACATAAAATATGGCCAAAGAAGAGGAGGAATGCAGATCCATGGGAAGGCTCCTGGGAGGAAAGAGGCAACTAGGCTGGGCCTTGAAGGATGATAATGGATGGTGTCCCCTTCCTGGGTTCAAACCTCATCTTTGCCATTCACCAGCTGTGTGACCAAGGCAAGTTACTTAACTTCTCCACCTCCCTTTCCTTATATGCAAAACTAGAGGCCCGGTACAAGGACGCGTACATTGGTGGGGTCCCTCGGCCTGGCCTGTGCCCTCTGGCAATCCGGGACCCCTCAGGGTATGTTGGAGGCCTGGTGCATGGATTTGGCCCAATCCCCACAGGCCAGGCCTAGAGGCCCCACTGGTGCACAAATCCATGCATCGGCCTCTGGTACGCATATAAGATCTTTGGTTAATCTCTTCCCACCCATCCCCCTCCCCACTTCTCTCTGAGATTCATCAGTCTGTTCCATGTTTCCATGCCTGTGCATTGAGTGCCTGCACCCTGGTGGTCACTGCGCATCATAGCTACCGGTGGAACGGTCAAACGGTAGAACAGTCGCTTAGGCTTTTGTATATACAGACTAGAGGCCCAGTGCAAAAATCCATGCAGGGGTGGGGGCTCTCGGGGTGACCTGCAGAGATCGAGCCCCCAGACTCATAGCCCCGCAGCCCCTCCTGGCATCCCGCCTTTGCCTGAAGCCACCCCTTCACCTGCTCCACCTACAGGACAATTGATCTGGGCTGGGGCCCCCACCTGGCTCCCCCAGTTGTGGGGTATGAGGGGGGATGGCAATTGGGCCTCATAACTGGTCTTGGCCTGGTGCCGCCTCCTAACCTGCTCCACCATCCCACCATGGTCCCACTCTCATCGGGGCCAAATGGGGCCAGCAGTGCCTCCACTGCCACCCACTGCCAGTGCCACGTCACCGCTCCACTCCATGTTCCGCACTGCCCCCTGGTGGTCAGTGCACATCATTAGTGAGCAGTTGAACGACCACCAGAGGGGACAATTTGCACATTAGGCTTTTATCATATAGGATGAGCACAAAAACAGCACCAATTCCATTGGGTGTTGTGAAGAATCACTGAGTCAAAACACATCAGGTACAGGCTCTGCCGCATAGTAAGTATTCCATAAAAGTCAGCTGTTACCTTATGGTTATCTGTTCAATGGGGCTAATAATGGGCTTATTTTGCTACTAGGACAAAGAGGAGAAAATTCCAGTAGAGCACTCGGCACAAGGCCTGGCACACGCCAAGCATGAGAGAATGTCGCTGCTTCCTCTATGGTGGTTGTGTGTTGGCAGCCGGAGTGGGGGGAGATGGGGGAGTGAAGGACCAGCAGGGCAAAGCATTAATTAGCTCCCCTTCCTCTCCTTCCGGCTCCCAGGCCCTCCGTTTAGCCCTATGCCGCCCTCGGCTGCCAAGTGTCACCTCCGGCTCCCCAGCCCTGAGTCCCCCCGGAAGCTGGAGTAAAGGGACGGCTGGTTTCTCTGGGCCCCTCTGCTCTGTTCTCAGTCGAATATGCCGCTTTTCTGCCTGGCTTCACACATTGTAAAACGCAGCCGCGTGCGGATGGCTCAGTGTCCACACATGGGGCTCCTTCTGACCCGCTGTTCGCCCGCTGATGGCTCCGAAGCCCATTATTGTAATGGATTTGCTGTTGGGGAGAAGCCGGGGTCATCAGCCTCATAAATCCCTGGCCCCTTGGATCAGGTTCTCCGCGCGGTTTTCCCTCTCGCCGGTTGTTTAGCGATTTCTAACGAGCGTCCTGAGATACAGGCGAGGCGCCCCTGCGCTGGGAGAAGAAACCAGACTTTTCTGGAGGAGTCATTTGAGTCCTATTTTTGAAAGCTTTGTAATGCTGTCTTGCCTTCAGGTTTTCTGTGTGTATGTGTATGTGTTCTTTTAAAGGAAGTGCTGCTAATGAAATGCATCGAAAAGTAAAAACATGTCATGCAAATTAGACACCTTTGGGGGTTTTGAAAACCTTGTTTGAAGGGCTAATTAAGACGCTATTAAAAATCATTAATAATCATCCGCGCCTCCCAAATTCTTTTCAGTTCCAACGTGTAAGGGACGCCACTCTTACTTCGCTTTTTCAAGCACAGGAGCTGATGTGGCAGGTCCTTCGTTTACCTGGAAATGTTTCTTTCCACATTTCGTGGCTTCTCCAAGGTAATCCCATTTGTGTCCTTCCTTTCTCGGGGTTTCTTTTTCTGCCTGAGCTGGTTCACACAGCGGATCGCCCGGCAAACGCGCTCCCAGTGATTCTAGAGTCTCGCTGGGAGAAAATTGTTGTGAGTTACAGGAAATTAAAAAATTCCTGCAATACCAACCCACTTCTCAAAGTCAATCTGTGGTATCCCAGCATCCCCCCCGACTCTGAAGTCGGGCCAGGCTGAGTTTTGAAGAGTAATTTCCAGCCTCCTAAAGGGTCACATCGTGTATTGAAGCCACATTGGCTTCTGTGTTTTGTAAATTTCGAACTCGTTACTGAACCTTTGTCTCTCCCGGCCCGGGTCTGGCTCTCACCTCCCCCTCATCAATCTGAGCCTTAAAAATCTAATGAAAAATGCCAAAACACATTTGGCATGTGGAAATGTGATAAAACACAAATTGTTACGAACCTGAGGGGGGACTGGCTCTGAGGATGGGCGGGGGGAGGCGTGCCACTGTTCTTCCCAGCCAGCCCACTGCTAGGTCTGTGCTGTGCCCTGGAGGAATGAGAAACCAACGTATTTTGCCTCTCTTCTCTGGGCCCATGGCTCCCTATCCTTGAGAAAAAACCTCTGGCAGTATCTGCTCCACAGGATTCAAACTCCTCATGGCCCCAGTGCCAGGCCCTGTGACATTTTCCTTCCAGAAGACCTGTGCCAGAGTCCTCTGTTCCTACAGAACGATGCCTTTGCCTGTGTTCTGGCATTGTAGCGCATACAGCTGAGGACACTTTGAGAATTTTCCCATGATGCCTCAATAATGGACCATGAGACACCACCACTGGGCTCTGTGATTTCGGGAACATTAAGAAGTTGTTGAAAGCCCGGCCAGTGGGGCTCAGTGGTTGCACGTGGACCTAGGAACCAAGAGGTCATGGTTCGATTCCTGATCAGGGCACATGCCAGGGTTGCAGGCTCGATCCCCAGTGTGGGGCATGCAGGAGGCAGCCAATGGATGGTTCTCTGTCATCACTGATGTTTCTATCTTTCTCTCCTGCTCCCTTCCTCTCTGAAATCAATAAAAAAAAAATATTATTAAAGAAAAGAAATTGATGAAAGCTGTGGGGAGTTCTAAACACACACACACACACACACACACAGGCGCTCTCTCCCTCTCACTCTTGCTTTTCATTTTGAAGAGCCCACGCTAAGGTCCTTCGGTGCAGGTAGGCATCACACCTGAGCTCCCTTCACCTGGGTAGAGGGGCGTCGCTTGGAGAAATGAAAAGAGCATAACCTCCTCCTGAGTCACCTAACCTCTCTGGGCCTTGGTTTCCTCTCGGGCAAAACAGAGATAACAAGACCTAGTTTTCAGGTTTGTGCTGAGAATAAGCGAAAACGTGGGCGAAGAGCCTGGGTCTGAGCTGGACACGCGGCAGAGGTTCAGTCATGGAGGCTGCCTTTTGGTTCAGGCGGCTCTGGGCTCCGATTTGGCGGGGTGGGGGGCTCCCCCGAGCTGGATGCTGGGGAATGAGGGCTGAGGGCTGCCCGGAAAAGCCTGGATTCGGGGATGGAAGGAACAGCTCCGTTCTTTAACACCCCGCCTGACAGCTCCTAACAAAATGGAAATGAGGTTCTAACAAGCCTGGCGTTTGCTCTGGGGAGAAGGTGTGAGCAGATAGTCCCGGGCAGGGCAGCCGCTGGAGTGCATCTCGGGTCTGTGCGAGGCTGGGTTGCAGAGAGAAGACCTGGCTTTCTCCTCCAAGGACGGCCCCACTGGGGGAGGTTATGATGCTAGTCCTCTCTGAGGAAATGACTTCAGTCCTTTTTCAGGACACGGGTCCCTCTGGGTTTAACCCATGAATGATCGTCACAGCTGAAGGGCCTGGTGACCTGATAGGAAGTGGACGCGTCCTGCCTCTGGGGGTCAGGCTGGTCCTCCTGGGCTTCTGCCTCCCCTTGGGCAAGTGGAAGGTCAGGGTTGCTTGGAGAGAGCCTCTGCCCTTGGCCATCATGGGACCTGCACTCCGTGATATCCCTGTAGACACAGCCTCCTCAAGCTCAGGAGCCTGGAGGCCATGGCCCACGAGGAGGGCTCTCCCAGGACCACCTGTCTGGACACAGTTCCCCTCCAATGTCCAGTCCTCCTGGTCCAGGGGAAGGTGTGGCCCTTGAGATGAAGAAGGATGCTAGAGCTGGCACGTGTACCCAGGCCTGTGGGCAGAGACGCAACAGAAAACCAGGCCATCCTCTTCGGACAGAGCCCAATGTCCGGGACTTTGACAGTAGCTCTTGGGTGCTGTCAGCAAGCAGGAAGCTCAGATAGCTCCTTGTCTTTTGGCCACCTGCCGCATGGCTGGAGTGTGAGAACTATGCCGTCACAGGTAGTGCACCTAGCCTGCTGCCCAGCACCCACATCTCACCCTCATCAGTGTCCTGTGCAACGGGGTGTGTCTCAGAGCTGGAGAGACCCCGCGGACACTGTGTTGCCCTCGGGAGGAAACTCAGGGAACTGAGGGATTCATAACTCAAGATGCATTGAGTGCCATTCTTACAGACTCTTTAGGACTAGAAGGGGTTCAGGGGACTCGACTGTACTCTGTAAGGGCTATTGTCTATTATAGGGGTGGAGTTCTTGAATGTGAGGATAACCAAAAATTGCCTAATACAAAGGTGTGCTGTAATTGCCCTAGTATTTTATAGTTAAACTAGAGGCCCAGTGCAGAAATTCGTGCACCTTGAAAGAAACTCTGGGCCCTGAGGCTGCAGTAGGCACAGGGGCAAGTTTCGGCCCATCCTCCACACCCCTGCCTGGCTCCTCCCACCACAGTCCCCTGCCTCCTGGCAGCCCCACTCCTATTGCCGCCATTCCCATGCGCTGATAGCACCAGCCCCACTCACACCTGCTGATGGTGTGGAGCAATTAGGGCTGGCACCATCAGCAGGTATAAGCAATGGCTGCTGCCCTGATTGCCCCTCAGGAGCAGGGGGAGGTGGAGAAGCCCTAGGGGCAATTGAGGCCAGCAATCACTGCTTGCACGCACTGATGGTGCCAAATGATCAGGATTGGCCCTGGGCACCAGCAGTGGGTGTGAGTGGCTGCTCTAGCAGCAGCAGCAGGTGCAAGTACTTAGTGAACTGCTGGGCATGGAAACAAAGAATTTTCAGTAACCACCAGAGGCTCACCCCAATGACAGCGACCAGCACCCACCTTGGTCTGGCTCCCCTGCTCACCTGCTCCACCATCCCACCACGGCCAACACCTACCATGTTCTGCACACATTCCCTGGTGGTCAGTGCACATCATAGCAACCAGTTGTTCAATTGTTCAGTTGTTCCGGTTGTTCCGCAGTTTGGTCTATTTGCATATTAGCCTTTTATTATATAGGATATGTTTCTATCTTCTCTCGAGGGCAGGAATTAAAAGTTATTTGGCTGTTTCCTCAGCACAGCATAGAATGGATGGTTGATACATTTTTTTAATGAATGAATAAAATAATTATTCAGCCACAGAAAAACCATGCTCAGCAACCAGCCTGGGTCAGGCATGAGCTAGAACCCTCAGCCGAGATGTCTCCCAGGACCCTGGGGTTCCCATCCTCAGGGAAGGCCTAGCTGCACCTCAGACTTGCCCCCATCCCAGGTGCCACAGGGCTTGTTCCTGGGCCCCAGTGTGCTTGCTTTGGCTGCCCTGGCCCACCCTCCTCCCTCCTCCAAGGAACAGTTCATAGCTGAGAAGAGCCACCTCCAGGCCTCACTCAGGCCCAGGAGTGTGGATATGCGGCTAACAGGCTACTGACAGTCCCTGGGTCCCTGCCTACTGCCTGGCCTCCTAAAACCCCTCTCTGCCTAGGCTTGCCCCCTCCTCACTTGGACCTCAAATGTCATTCCTTCCCTACCCCCCAGCTGTGACGGCCCCAGTCCAGCAAGCCTTCAGCATGTGATCCGCAAACGGGCTCATTTTGATCTTTGCACCACCTCTGAACTGCTGCGGAGGAGATGATGGGAGCACAGCCCCTGGGGAGCCGTTGGGGCCTAATGCATCACACGTGCTGAGAGGCCGGGCCCGGCCGGACATTTGCAGCTCAGCTCCCAGCCCTCCTGGGACTCCACCGGCCTTGCGCCTCGCTGAGCTGGAGAAATGAGTGGTAGGCTGGGTGGGGAGGACTCCCAGTCAGGCCCCCAGAATGTACGGACCATTCCCTCTGGGCTGCCCATGGAGGACGCTTCATGGTGGGCTTAAACCTGCACACAGAAGAGCATCTCTTCCCCACGTTTAAGCTCAGAAGAGGGAGATGTTGAAAGTGTCCGGCCCCATTGAAATATTTCAAACTTAATACTAATCACAATCCAGAGACTCTGGTCTCATCCGCTAAGCCAGGTACCTGGCAAAACTGTGGTACAGGCCCCCGTTTTCACCTGCTATCCCAAGCACAGATGTGTACAGCAAACAAAATATGGGGTTCTATACAAAGACAAGTCCTAGAAGTCACAGGGGTGTGGCGGGGCGAGTTAGCCATTGGGGGAAGCAGTGGATGAAATGGAAAAGCCAGAAAAGTCCGTTGGAAAAAGAACAGGCTTGCAAATCAGAGAGACCACCTTCTTACTGCTGATCAGCTGTGTGACCTTGGGCCAATTACCTAACCTCTCTGAGCTTCTGTTTCTGTATCTGTAAATAGCCATATGGCAGCTACCTTACAGAAAATGAGATGGTGTACGTAAAGCGTCGAGTCCAGGGCTTGGCACATGGAAGGTGTGTAATAAATGGCTGCTCTTTTCCCATCCCCATCACCTCTGACTGTCCTCAGCCATCATCATGATCTCGGACTGCTCCAGAGGTGTGTGGATCCATCAAGGGGAAAGGGGAGGACTTGGGACTTTATGGCTCTGATTCCTTGAGACTCCAGGGTCCAACCTGTTAAGAACAACCCTGAGAGCCCAAGGAACCAGAGAGTCAAGTCCCCTGGGTGCTCACTCCCTCGCCCACCCCAGTTAGGCCCCTGCGGTTCTAGGTCCACTTCCCCGCCTCCCTGTGAAATGGCCCTACTAGCTCAGCGATTTGGAGGGGCCCTTTGAAGGGGGAGCTGCCGAAATGCCTTCCTTTCTGCTGTGGCTCCCCCTTCTCAGTGGTAGGGAGCAGGATGGGACCACACTCGGGCCGGTGTGAGAGTCTGGGATGTCTGCTTCTCACCTCAAGGACACTATTGGGTCCTCGTCCATGTCCTCATCACTCTCCTCACAATCAAGGCTCCAGCCAGGCCCAACAACATGAAGGCCTCAGCTGAACAGAGCAGCTGCTTTTATGCCTTTGTGCTTGCTGTTTCCTCTGCTCCAAACACCTTTCCTACTCCCATCTTTCACCTTCAGGACTCAGTTCTGGGCAGTCTTCTTTGACCTCCCAACCCTACTCTGTCAGACCCCTGTGCTGACCCCAGCATAGCACCCACTACATCCCATTACACTTGCCTCTTCATCTGTCCCCTCCATTAAAGTATGAGCTTTCAAGAGTAAATCTTATGTCTTATTATTTCTGTAATACCTGCCTCCTGCATAGGATGTGAATGAATGAGCATGAGATTTTATGTTATGTCCAAGTGACAATGAATTAAAGTGACAATGAAACGGGGGCTTTGACTCCAGCTGCTCTGGATTCGAATCCCAGCTCCATCACTGTGTAGCTGTGTGATATCGGGCAAAGGACTTACCCTCTCTAAGCCTCAGCTTCTTCACCTGTAAAATGCAGGGGAAGGCAAACTCCTTTGAAGGGTTGCCCTCAATATTAAAAGCAATAAATTTAACGATGTGCTGAGCATATGGTCTTTGCCATTAAGTAGAAGCTAGTATGATGACGATGATGATTAAGCTCATTATGTGATTATTAGGCGATTGTGTGAATAATTGCGCATGCAATTGATATCTACCTGTGCAAGCACTTTCCTGCCCTGACCAAGGAACTGCCAAGCCATCTTTAACAGCCTTAAGTCTCCTAGGCAGGAGTCTCTGAGCAGACACTCTCCCTTCTGCTCCTCACACAATCAAGCCCAGGGGCCCTTTCTCACCCCAGTACCTTTGCACATGCCATTCCTCTGTGTGGGGTGTCCCTCCCTACATTGTCCTCATGGTAGGTGGGCTAGTCACAGATGTCAACTCCTTCGAGGCCCTTCTCAGCCACTCTATCTCCAGATGTCACTGTAATCTCTGTTCCCCATTGTTCTGATTCAACTCTCCTGAGTTCCTTCCATAGTCGTTCAAAATTTTGTGCTTGCTCATCATTGCATGTGAGCCCCAAGGTGGTGTGTCAGTGCCATTGTGCTCAAGCTGTGCCCTCAGTGGGGAACTCCTTAAATAAATGTTAGGTGCATGTTGAATAAATAACCTACTTGGGCTCCACTCGGCAAGAGCAGAGAAAAGGTGTGGGAATTCGCAGGCCAAGCCCCATCCCAGCAGATGGAAGGGGACCCCTCCCTTTCCCAGAAGCCCCAGCAAGGCCGCACCTGGCTGCCTGCAGCCAGCAGAGCTCAGAACCCGCTCACCAAAGACAAATTGGAGGGAGTTCAGAGGAGCGGGCCAGGCAGGATTAAGTGGAGGGAGAGGGTGATTTATAAAGAAAGATAAAAGGGCTCAGCTTCATAAGGCTGGGCTGCAGGATTATTTCGATAACAGCCTCCAAATGTTGGCAAGGTGTGTGCGCCAGGGGAGTGAGGATAATTCCCCACAAAGGGGCAGAGGCAGCCATCAGGACAGACCAGGGGATCTCGGCTGACTCTGTAGTCCCGAGCAGGAGCAGGAACCCAGGACCCAAGCAAGGAGCCTTCCAGCATTGAGGGGGACCTCACCCCCTCACTTAGGCCATCAGCAGCTGACCTTTGAGTGCCTCAGGGAGCTTATGCAGCAGAAAGCAGGGAGGTCTTAGAGAAAGAGGAGAAAACCCATCTTCTGGGGAAGTCTAAGCATGTTGCGAAGATGTCTGACAAGGAAGATGCTTCGGCCATCTTGTAGACCAGGGGTTGGCCAACTCTGGCCTGAGGGCTAAATCCGGCCCGCAACCTGTTTGTGTAAATAAAGTGTTATTAGAACACAGCCCTGCCCATTTGTTTACATACTATCTATGGCTGCTGGTGCATTACAACTTCCCAGCTGAGCAGTTGAAGCACCGATGATATGACTTCCTTTACAGACACAGTGTGCAGCCCTGGAATGTGCATGTCACTTAGAAAGGGGAGGGGGATGTCCACAGGGCATCTTTTATCACAGTATGACTTACATACACACATACATCTACATAGTGAGGCATAACCTGGTAGGTGCTGAGCTCTTACACAACTAGAAAACCAAAGGACATTCTCAGATGGAAAGCCCCCAAAATGACAAGAAGAGTAAAATGATGAGAACAGCATGAGAATGCCACTGCTGCCATCCTCCTGCCGTGTACAGGAGAGACCTGCTGTACACGGTGTGAGTGCACATTGGTTTGCGCTTGGCAGGGCCCGTATGAAAGGAGTGTAACGTGATGACTCAATTCTCCCATGGAGTTTTTCTCTTCTAACTATTGCAGAAACTTTCATTCACACAGAAAGCCATGACATCATGGGCCTTCGATGGAAACAAATCCTCAGCCACATCTGTACTCTCTCCCATTCGCCCCTGAGAACTGAAGCGTGTAACCCTGCTTGACCTCCTATGCTCTGCCACACAGTTAAAGCTCAGCCACCACAGTCGTATGGCCATGCCCAGGTAGCGGAGCCAGAAAATATTTACATATTAAATAAAACATTGCTATATTTACATGTATTTACACAATAAACACATTATTTACTGAGAGTATTTGAATTGTCGGTAAAATAAAAATAGGATGGTTTAAATCTCTCTTAGAGGATCTGTCCACTGGTTTGGATTCACAGCTTGAAAAGCAGAGAGCTAGCCTACCCTTCGCCTTTCCCAAATACGGAAAGTGAGTCTTTCCCAAAGACCATGACTCGTCAGGATCACGGTGGGGCTGGGGCCGAAGCCAGATATGGGTGGGATATATGCTGACTCTCCATGTAGGGTTCTCCTTTTCAGCTCAAGAGTGGACCCCTGGCCCGGCCTGTGTGGCTCAGTGACTGAGCATCGACCTGTGAACCAGCTTCTGTTCTTGGTTAGGGCACATACCCAGGTTACAGGCTCAATTCCCAGGGTGGGGCAGGTGGGAGGCAGCCAATCAATGATTCTCATTATTGAGGTTTCTATCTCTCTCTCCCCCTCCCTTCCTCTCTGAAATCAGTAACCATTTATTTAAAAAAAAAAAGAAAAGAAAAAAAAGAGTGGGCCCACAAGACCAGCTGACCAGAGTGGAATTTTGTCCACTGGATCCCAGAGGTGGCCATAAGCTGGAGCCACTGACCACAGTGTAAATGGTTCCTCTGGAGTATGGGGGGCGGGGGAGACCAGGGGGACTCTTCCCTCTAGACACTGTGAACAACAGCTGGCGCCAGCATCCCGCAGGCGCAGAGGGGCCCATGGGCTGACGGCTGGCATCCGAGAGCCCTTCCCAGAGCTTTAGAAGCGGACAAAACAGCGATGGGGTCGCTGCAGCAGCCAGGCCTCTTCCTTACCCCATAGCGAGAACAGCAGCGAGACCCACCTGGGCTCAGGGAAGACAGGGCCAACTGAGCTCACAAGTTCAGCCAAGTGCTCAGGGCCCTGCAAAATCGTTCATGCAAAAGGATCCTATGGCCGCCACCCGGCCTGCTGGAGGCCAGCAGATCCCCAAACATGCTTATGGCAGCAGTTCAGTGCCCAGGAGGCCGGGCCCCGGAGAGACTGTGAGTGGCTCAACCTGGCCCCAGGCTTCGCAGCCCCTACTCTCCAGGCTGGTCAGGCCCTGGTCTGCCTTCCACTGCCCTTGAGAGGATCTGTCTGGTCAAGAAGAAGCAGTGAGCAAGCCCTCAGCAGCTTCTCAGAGCAGGAAAAGCACCCAGTTGTATGGCTCCGACCCGGGACGCACACTTGAAGGCCTGGGATTGGTTGGTTCAGACTAAACGAGAATGTGGGCTTGGTACACTTTTTCAGTAACAAGGCAGAGAGGAAGTAGACTCTGTAGCTATGTGTAGGCTACACGCAGTCTCTGCCGCATCTGTTTTCTTTCCCTCTCTTTTTTTAAACCTTTTAAAAATGTAAAAACCATTCTTCGTTCACATCCTCTGTGTACAAATACAGGCTGCAGGTTCATCTTGGCCCTAGAACATCCCTAACTCAAGATATCCCTACAAGATCAACTTGGCCTTGACGGGACTCTCAGCACCTGAGTCCTCATACACACAGACACACATATTCACACACACGGACACACACAGATTTGGACAAAAACACATTTTTTAAAAAATAATATGCAAATCCTACACATGCCCCAAAGTTAATTCAGGGTCAATATATAATAGGCAAAGCCACCAATCCAGGCCTGAGACCCTGCTGCTGATTATGCCCATGGGCACAGAGTTCAGAGCAGGGACCAAGGACCTTGCCAGTGATCTAGTCTGAAGGTTTTCAAACTGTTCCTCAGCCGTGAAGCCTTGAGGCAGGGCCCCTGGCAGTCATGGCCACACTCAAACCAACTGGGCTGCTTCACCTTTCATCTTGTAGGCACTGAATTTCCACTACAATTTCATCGAAAGGTAGGATTTCATGGCCAAAGGGAGGAGATGAGTGTTCAAAACTAGTGCCTACCCAGTTGCGAGCTATCTGACCCCTCTAAAAGTTCTTGCAAGATCAGCCCACATGCTTGCCTAGCCATTAAAGTGGAGGAGAAGCCACCGTCTTTACCCAGGACCGGTGCTCTCTGGTTTGCTACAGTCCCCACCACTCCCTATTGCCTTATACCACCATTTCACTAAGACCTGCCTGGGCCCAGAGGCCTTGGAGTTTGTGACTCCAGCTCAACACTGTCTCAGCTGCCATAACCTGAAACGGCTTTGTGAAGAGCAACACTGGTTAGTTCAGCGAAGTCACCACTAGATCCAGAACGCTGACCTAACCAGCAGCTGCCGGATCCTATAGCTCTTAGGTGACCCTTGACAGATCCTGATATTTCCTTAATCTTTTGGACTTATTTATATCCCATTGCATTGCAAAAAGTATTTGAGGCAGCTAATAAATATACATGTCAGTAAAATTTAAAAATAGTTAAAGACTTTGGAGAGAAGGAAAATCAGAACTAGAATAGAAGGATGAGGGTGAGAAAAAGTTAGAACAGGAAAATGCAAGCAGGGATGCTTCAGTTAGGATGGCTCATGGAAGCATATGGAACCGCCCTCCCCTAATAGCTGAAGAAATTTATTTTCAAAAAAAGAAAAACAATGATCAAGGAAAGAGGCTCAGCCCAAAGCCTTGAACTTCAAAAGTGTCAACCAAGGAATGAAATAAAAAAAATTATGGAGCAGAGCAAAACGATTCAGTGCAGCGAGGTGTCCAACCCCAATCTCGACACCAGAAGCCATGTGAGGTGTCCTGAGAGTTAATTTCACGTGTCAGCTCGACTGGATCATGGGAGACCCTGGTGTGGGCCTCCACATTATTTCTGGGTGTGTCTGGGAAAGTGTTTCCAGAAGAAATTAGCATTTGAATAAACAGACTGAGTGCAATGGAAGGCTCTCCCGAGGTGGGTGGGCATCACCCCATCCTCCGAGGGCCTAACATAGAGTTTGAAAAGGTGGAGGCAGTGAGGATTGGCTCACTCTCTGCCTTGCTGTTGGGCCAGGACATCCATCTACTCCCGCCCAGTGCACCTGGGCCCAGGCCTTCAGCCTGGAACTGGCATCGACGCCACAGGCTCTCCACCTCTCCGGCCTTTGAACTACACCGCTCGCTTTCCTGGATCTCCAGCTTGCAGACAGGAGGCTAGGGAATGTTGGAGCTTCCTCGGTCATGGGAGCCAATACCTTATAATAAATATTCATATACATAGACACGAAAATGTCTCCCACCGGTTCTGTTTCTCTGGAGAGGCCTGGGCTAATTCAGGGAGCCAGCCCAGGGGGAAACGAGAAAATGCTGCTGGGAAGAAACAGGGAAATTGATCAGGATGCTGACCCTCTCTGGCGGAAGTGAGGGTTCCGGGGCTCCATGTGAGCTGGGGAAACGATCCAAAGCCAAGAATTCCCCGGCCCCTGCCCCGGAATGGTATACACCTCCCCCAACTGGGCATGGTGAGCCCGAGGGAGGTATTTAGCAAAATTTTAGAAGAGCAGTTGATCACAGACGCCTCCTTATTGGAGTCACTCAACAAAAATATGTGACCATGACATGAAGCAAATGTAGCAAAGGTAGGAAGACCCACAGAAAACGCTTCATGCAGATACTTAGAGAAGCTTTATCCACAGTCCCCCCCAAATAGAAATTTATCATTGAGCCCTGGGGGTGTGGTGAAAGAGGCAAGGTGATGGGTAGAATCTATTTAAACATATAGAATTAATACTAAACCACTGTGTAAACTGCAGACACTTCGTAAGAACTCAAAGACTAATGATAAAACTAATACAAATCCTGCCATAGAGGGCGGGGGGAGAGGAGGAGTGATTTGGCTCATATTCTCATCTCTCGTGGCAGGGAGATAACTAGTTGTGTATAAATTGGAAACTGCAGTTAGAAATGCATAATCACTGCAACTTCATTTTTTTTCATAATTTTTTTTCTTAACCTTAGAAGCATCTTTTAGAAAAGACTATTTATTCTGGTGAAAAACTTTTATTTAAGTTCAATGATTCCTTCCACTTCTTTTTATCTTCTTGATCTTTTTTGTTTTCCAATAATGGAACATCAGTTTTAAGCCTTTATGTTAAAATGAATATGCATAATTTATATAATCTCTTTCTCATGAATGTAAAGAGACAGGTAAGTAGATAAGTACATAACTACATGTATGGAGATTGATATATATAGATGAATAAGTATACACACACATTCACTAATTCTTTAGATATTTTTCACCTTGTGGTAATATTTGGAGTGATATTTAAACTTTCTTTTTTGTACATGGCTGTACTATTAACATTTTTTAATTATTAGTAGTATTACATTTATATTCCTAAAAATCAAAAGGTAATATTCACTTTTTTTAAAATGTTAGGAAAACAGTTATCCCTGAGCTTCCTAGCAGCCAAAGAAAAAGGGGGTCTCCAATCAATTACAGTCTCACCTGCGTGATAAAGTTACCTGTACATTGTGGTCACCCAGAAGAGGGGGTCCTGCCTCTAACTGACTGTGTGGCCTTTGGCAAGTCACTAAATCTGGTTTCTTAAACCATAAAATTGGGCAAGTCAATCAAAGTTTCCCATTTAAATTAGCATTGAAGTTCCCACTCTCGTTCTGTCTCATTCTGCGATTCTACATCTTGCTAACAAGCACTGGTGAATGCAATAACATTCTCTGAACCAGGCTGAGGTCTAGCTGTGTCTCTGGAGTTTTGTGTTTTTGTTTTGTTTTTAACCTTGAGGCAATAGATTTGATTACTTGACATGAGAGCATAAAAATAAAATTACCCTTCGGCATTTTACGAGCTTGCTGGATTCTAGGCTAACCACGGCGTTGGATAGGCTAATCAGAAAGGAACTAACCAATCCCGGCCTATAGAGAAAGGAAATTGCTATCAACATCTAAATCCAGAAAGAGCTTTCTGCTGGGATCCGGAAAGGCTTCCAAAATCCACTGGGACTAGGCCTTCTGCAGAAGAAAACCCCAGGTCAGAACAGGAAGGGAAAGTCTTAGTGAGTCTTAAGTACTTGCTTGAGCCCCCTCCAAAATCAATTTGCATTCTTACTAGTACCTCTCTGGAACCTGACCAATAATTTTCTTTTTGAAAGCTGCCAGGTGATAAAAATTGAAACACAAGCAAAATAGACTGTTTTTCTTTGTTTTCCTAAGTGACCATAAGGAACGGCTAGATGCTCTCTGAGCAGAACTCAGATTTCAGGAAGCGGTGCTCCTGGAACTGGCTGGGAGCACGTGTTCAAGAGGAGGCAGGAGTGATGAGTCAGAAGGGATGCTGTTTTTCTAACGCATAACCAGTGCTCAGGAGGACCCAAATCCTGAGCTTGCTTGGCATCTGGGAATAAGTTTGCAGGAGTTGGGGGTGGGGGAGGTGGGATGGACACTTCTCCAGGAAAGGGTCATTAACTCGAGTTTCACAAACTGGACGATGGAAACCTTCAGGTTACTGTAGAGTGTACACCTGCCAGAGCCCACTAGCTGAAATATGATTTTCACCTAAAGGGCTATTTGTTTGGGGGAGGTTAGTGGAAGATACTATTTTATACGAAAGTACACTTGGGCCCATCTTGAAATCAAATATAAAATTTACATTCATTTTTAAATAAAACATCCAAAAATGTCCCTCTCCCAGCACGCATCTACTCTCCTCTGGCATCGGGGGTACTTAGGTGGCTGCTGGGGAAAGCCCAATATTAGGCAACCACTAGGGCTAAGATATCCCAGAAGCAGGCTACTTTCAAGTGACATTTTCCGGAGCAAAGAAAATCATCAAAAGCATCGCACATTCTCTGAGAGATGGTCGGGGGCTAAATCGTTGGTTGCTTCTATATACCTTCCTGGCCGGAGAAGCAGGTCTCCTAAAAACAGGCCTGAGTCTCCCCAAAACTGGGCAAGGAACTTGACCCCCTCTCAAAGGGGGTCTCCAGCACTTTCTTCCCCCAGAGCTTCTCCTTCTCCTGAGTGTCCTGCTCAGGTCGGCACCCCACTCACATACCACATTCCGGGTGGGAGCCTTCTCTAGAAGTCCTGCCCTCGGGGGGACAAACACCACCGGCTTGCCTTTCTAACCCGGGTCATGCATTCACCTTACTAAACAGGACTGAAGAACAAGGAAAGAGTTTCAACCCATCAACACAATGGTTGCCACCAAAGTGTCTGTTTCAGATCTTAAGAAGGTCAGATGGCTGGTGATGGGATGACTGGATGAGCGGAGACCACTCTCCCAAGGCCCCTTTCCTTCTGGCTCCTTGTTAGTTTGTTTATTTTTTCAGCTACCATTTGAGCAAGACCTGAATCTGGACCAGGCCTGTTCTGGGTACCTGCGGCCCAGAGGTCCCTCTCTGGTGTAGCTGATGTCCAATTGCAGGAACAACATTATGCAACTAAATATAAGAATATTTGTACTTACAGGGACCTCATACTTTAAGCATGTATAGGGAAACAAAAATTATCATACTCATTTAAAAAATATTCATTAGTGAACCAATAACTTGGAAGATCAGTTTCCAAACAACTTGTATGACATCAGCATCTATCATGGCCCTTAGAGTTGTGTCATCATGTTCGGTCCACCTCTCTTCATTTGAGGTTATCTATCCGACAGTATGATGACATTGTCATGCAAACAAATTGCAAAGAGAAATTGAAGACTTTACCAACATTGGAGGGTTTTATGAGGTCAATGAGAGAACTACTTAAACTCCAGGCCAAATCAGTGACAGATGAGTCTCTGACAGTTCAATCAGGAAACAGCAGGAAGAGGGGGGGGTGGCGGAGGTGCTGAGCTGATGGTCAAAACAAAATGATTGGACCATCAGGTTGTTAAGAAAAGCCCTCGGGGAAAACCCGTGAGGCTCTGGATGCCTTTTGCAATAAATAGCTTTCTCTATGTTTGTGTTGCAAGGATATCAAAAAACATGAAACAAGAGAAGGCATATCCCGCCACCATCCAATTTTGCCATCAAAATTACGTCCCACAAAGTTATCAACACCTGATTTATTCTTTCTTTATGCTAAAACTTCAGTGTGTGCTTGTAATTAGAATAAAAAATTGGGTAAGAATAAGATAAAAATAAATTTATTTTTAGAGTTTCTAGTTTTGGTTTTCTGAACTTTTTAAATCAAATCTTCTTTTTTAAAATCTCCCCTCCTCCCCCCCCCCATTTCCCATGAAATATTGGCTCCCGTGTTAAATGGACTTGGTGTAAAGTGGCCTTTCCAGGTATGATGACCTGTGGATGACAAGGCCCCCTGTCATCACACTGGTATGAAAGCTGTAAAGAAGTACAGAGGGTTCCGATAACCCCTCGGGCTTAGCTAGTCTAGGGACCTGACACTACAGCTGAGACTTGAGAAATGACTAGAGAACATGCTAGATAGTGGGTCCAAATGCCCAGGGGTGAGCCCTGAGGCAGGTTGGTACAAGGAACTGAAAGAAAGCCAGTCTGCCTGGAGGCAGGGAGTTTGGGGCAGGGGCAGGGAACGAGTTGCAGATATGGACAGGGACCAGGATGTTGTTTTCATCTTAAGAGCAGTGAGTAGAGACTTGACCAGAAAGGCGACAGATTTATGACTTCAATAAACTCTTGAGGGTACTACCTAGCAGGCATGATCTTACTTCTTGTCACTAGGGAAGACCTCCTAGCGCATCTTGTCCCTTCCTAAGACACTACTCACTATTGGCTTATCATATATAATAAAAGCCTAATATGCAAATTGTCCCCTTGACCAGGAGTTTGACCAGGGGTCAGGGCTGGTTGGCCAAATGCCTGAGGCTCCTTCCCCCCATCTGCCCCCCTTCCAGCCAGCAGTGGTGGCAGGCAGCCAGGGGGGTGAAGGGAAAGGGAGGCCCTGGCCAGCAACCGGCAGCCATAAGGACCTTACCTGTGCACGAATTTCATGCACTGGGTCTCTAGTAGGACAATAATGAGAAAGCCCTTTGAGGCCGAGGAATCCAGCTGGTATTTTGAGGTTCAGAGTCACTGTTTCAAGACTTCCGCTTCCAGCCACGATGAATAGGAACTGTTACCCTCTCACATTACCAATAAATGCAGAAGATATGAAAAACAAACAAACATTGTTTGGACATTGGACCATAGGTAGCATAGTCACTGGTCCCTAAATAAAGGAAAATAAAGGAAATGAGCCCTATGGTTTGCTCAGCTTATTGCTGTGAAGGGTTCCCAGATCATAGAGCAGGGTGGAGAAACTCAAACAGAGCCCCACTGCCTCTCCAGCTGAAGAGGCGCAGTTAAGAAATTGTAGGGGTAGGGGCGGTAGAGTGCCCGTGAGGAGAGCTGCACAGAAAAAGAGCCATACATCTGCTCCCTTTGAGTCTTAAACTGAGTCTTGATCAGTGGGCACATGTGAAAAAACTACTCAAGGAAAGTGGAGAGTGGCAGGGGAGGGGAGGGTAGCAGAAAAGACTAAGCAGAACAATCACCAAGGCTCACACTTAACTAGAAATCATGTTCCCACCAGCCAGACTGGGGCACCTCATAATACGTGGACATCAGGTAAAGTATTAGAAGGGTATTACCTCAGTGCCAGAAAAAAAATTAGCCCTAGATTAAAGACTGCTCTGTTCCCATCCAAAAAAAAGCTTAAAAATAAGCCCCAAATGGATCAAAAAGTTCCTAAATTTATCTGTGTCCAGAGCAAACTCAAGAATACTTGAAGCAATGCAAAAATATTAAGCAGCCAAATTCACAATGTCTAGCATCCAATCAAAAATTGTCAGGCATGCAAAGACGCAGGAAAATATAATCCAAAACAAGAAGAAAAATCAAGCAATAGAAACAGACCCCAAAATGACACAGGTAATAAATTAGTAGATGAGAGTTCCACAGCCACCATCTGAAGAATTCTACTAAGATGATCCCTGTAGAGAGAGCCACAAGGGCTTGTGATAACCACCAAACCCAAATCACTAGAAGGAGGAGAGAAGAGTAAGAATGAGTCTGCACACTGTCACACATTTCACACGTGGTCTCATCTCACTGCAGGGCTTCTGGAACTCAGACACTCTTCTCAACAGAGCTTGATGGTTCTGTTACAACTTTTAGACTCTAAGCATGAAACCCCATTTTGGTTTTTCAGGAATTTGACACAAGGACTTTCTATGAGGGACAATGAAGGCATGAGTGAGTCTGAGCAAAGTCCTTTTAAAAGTCAATCTATTCAGCACTATTTTATTAAATATTATTCAATCAAGCACATTATCAGGCACTAAATCAGCATTACTTTTTATTAAAAAGATAGCACATTCTTGTTCAGCCACAACTTTCTTATTTAAACCCCTGCTTTGCTACCTATTATCTATTCTGCCATCCATATCTGCTCTTTGAATCATGGGAGGGGGGGGGTTAAGAAATTTGAGAGACAAGCACTCTATGGAAACTGAAGAATATTCACTGTGCTGGTGATTATATTAATGATGAGCTGTGTTAACACGAAAATTCTTTTCTAAAGTCAAGTATGAGAGCACAACATTGGGAGCCAACAATTTAAAAATGGGAAAAAAATCTCATTACATATTCAACACGACTAGTTGTGGGAATAACTTTTCCCATAACAGGAGCACAGCTAATTTTTAACATCTCTGGTTATAATGTGGGAGCTGAAATCCTCAGCCTTGACTTCACCGGGTGACTTCACTCCTCCTTTTTCTTTCTTCGATTTATTTTATTACCAAGTAACATATGCTTGCTATCGCAGGTGAATCCATCCAAAGGTGTAGAAGGGAAAGTTAATAATCCTCCAACCACATTGACCACCCATATTAACAGCCTGGAGGGCATCTCCCCTGGGCACACACATGCAAGTTGGACCACAGATACACATATGGCCTTCGGTTTGGTTTGGTTTGATCGAATTTTTGCTAAAATAGGATCATTCCACAAATGTTATCCTCAAGTTTGCTTTTGACATTTAATATATCATAGACCACTCCACATCAACACTCTAATTTTCTCCATCCAATCTTGTTTTAATAGACTTGTAGGCTGTTTTCCTTCGATTTTTGTTTACTTGTTTTTACCATGACCAATAAGACCGGAGTAAAACATCCCTGTGTGTCTGCCCAGAGGCAGAAAATCCAGAAGTCAAACTGCCTGCAGATGAGAGTCCCTCAAAGAGCATTGCAGGGTCAAGGGTATACACATATCTACTTTTTTCAATTTTGTTTTATTGCTTAAAATTTTACAAAGAGTAGTACATACGTCTCCTTTTTTTTTTTTCTCCCTTAACCATCCGCTGGCCTGCCCTCCCCACCACACATATCCATTTTTAATAGCTATTGTCTAAGTCCTTTCTTCAAAAATAAAGTTTGCAACAATACAACATGTATCAGAAATGAATTAAAGGGGCTAGATCCTTCCAGCTTGGGCTCTGGAATTGCTCAGAGCCCCCAAAACAGAAATAATATGTACATGTCGTGATACGTGGGCACTCAATGCATGGAAACCGCTGTGGATGTTATTATTTTCAGCATCATTGTCATTCATCTGCAATCTTTGAAACTCGTCGAGTGAAGTTGATCACAAGCAATATCTTGCAGGTTTTTTACAAATTTGAGGTAAAATAAACTGCATTTACTTGGGGCATCTCCCTTCAAAAAATAGCACTGCTAGCAAAATAGTCTTTATAATGTTATAAAGAATAGTATTGTTTAGAAGCCTTGTATTAGAACGGTTCTGCCATGAGTTATTTCTTTTTTTTAATTCTTTTTTGTTGAAAGTATTGCATAAGTTTCCTTTTCTCCCCATTGACCTCTCCCAAGCCATCCCCCCTCCCAGCCCATGCCCTCCTCCCATCCCCAACCCCCAGTCTGTGTCTTACTTCTGTTATTGGGTTCCTGTTCCACATGTTAACCCCTTCTTTGATTTTTTTTTTTTTACTATTGTTTCTTTTTAAAAAATTTAAAAGCTTCTTTAGGAAATCAGACATGGTTCACATGACCGTACAGTGACCAGCAATGGCAACTAGGACTAGCCAGGCTGGTTTTCTCCTGGTTGTTTGTGCTGGTGAAGACTGAAGACCCCACCTGGACCATCAGAGCCTCTGAAGCAGGTATTGGAGTAGAAGCAGCACAGATCCCGGCAGCAACAAGGCCAGGGCTGAGCCCGGTCCCTGTCAGAATTGAACCTTGAGAAATGATTTCACTTCCCCGAGCCTCAGTTTCTCCATCTGTAAACTGGGGGTAATAATGTCTTCCCCAGAACTGTGGATATGAATGTTTTCATGGAACATTCTCTAAGGAAACTAGCTCAGAGGAGACTGATGAGACCAATGGCCAAGCTTCAGGAAAGCAGAGGTGGGGCTCCTGGTCAGAGATCCGCCTCGGCAGGTGGGTGCCGCTGCTGTCCGCACCCAGCAGAGCCGGTCCTCGGAGAGCTGCAGTAGGGAGACCCTTATCTCCCCTTCAGCATCTCCAGTGTTGTTTCCTGGCCTCTGTCATCCCAAATACAAGTGTGAGGAGGACAGGGAGAAAGGCCACGAGACCAAACACACATTGTCAGTATCCTGTTGCTCTGGTGCAACGGTTCTCAACCTTCTGGCCCTTTAAATACAGTTCCTCATGTTGTGACCCAACCACGAAATTATTTTCGTTGCTACTTTTATGAATCATAATGTAAATATCTGATATGCAGGATAGTCTTAGGCGACCCCTGTGAAAGGGTCGTTGGACCTCCAAACGGGTCGCGACCCACAGGTTGAGAACCGCTGCTCTCAACCTGTGGGTTTGCAGCCAGATCTGTTGGAGGTCAAGTCCAGAGCCCAGGAACCTCAGCTGAAGACTGATTCCTGGGATGGCCCTCCCGCAATGGCCTCTTCACAGGGGCTCCCAGGCTGTGACAGCTGCTAAGAGCAGCCACTTCTGAGAGCTCCATGTCCCTGTCCCTGTCCCTGCTGCTTCCCAGCAGGTGACCTGGAAGTGGCCACAGCAGGTCATTTGCCAGCACCCTCTCCTGTTCCCCGCCCGGCCCTCCCTCGGTGCATCAGCGAGACGCAGAAGCATAGCGCTGTCACTTTGCTTGTGCCCCTGCTGTGGTTTCTAGGAAAACAAAAGCTGCTTCTTTGTTACACAAGAGCCTCAGCCATTTTCTCATGTTTTCATGATTCTCGGAATGGCCCTAGGGAGTCGCCTACGTGGAAGGGATCCCAAGGCGGCAGAGAGGAGCAGTCCTCCCCTCTCTCTCCAGGAGGCCAGTCCTGTCTCCCTCGCCTGAGTGGCCATCCTGAGCTGAAAGTACACACTCTCTGAAAATCTACAACTCCGTGTTCATCAGCCCACGCTCCGTGGGCCGGGCGGGACTCTGCCATTCGCTAATAATAGCATTACCATCCTGAAGCAAAAAGCAAAAAAAGTCTCTAATACTGGGTCTTAGCTGCTGGTAATGTAAAACGGGGTGGCATTTGGAGGTCTGGGGCGATGCCTGTCTCCAGGGAGAGAAAGGTGTTAACTTCTAATAGCTTTTCAGTAATAGCCAAGCATCTGCAGTCCCCTATAAAAAAGGGTGTGTTTTTTTTTTTAATTAATAGAGCTGACTGCTCCACACTGAGGAGAATGCCAGATTACTAAGTGCATTAAGGGCTGCTTCGGATGGGAAATAATTATGAATGACGACAAGGAGCAGAGGGGCCTGGTGGCGCGCAGGAATGCATTTTAAAGAGCAGTCGAAAGCGCCTTCAGATGTTGGTATTATCCTGCGTGACCGAATTAAGAGCAAATGAGAAAAGTTTATCTGGCATTTTGGAGCATTGAAAGAGCTTAGTGTTATAAATTATACGGACGTGGATAGGAAATGGCGAGTAAATTCATGTTAAATAGTATTGGCAGTTGAACCAGCAGCTGCTTTATAACGTGTTCAATATTTTAATTGGAATTAAAAAGCCTAACCCACAACATCGTCCCACCACCAAAGATATTGAAAGATGGTTCCAGTTCTTTATTTGCCAGGACAATTGTGAGAAGTTGATCAGAAAGTGGTCTCCATCATGTCAGATTGGCGTTACTAGGGTTGCATAGATGTGGTTGCTTAGTAATGGCTCAGAACTCCTAAGGCAGGACATGTCCAAATGCTCTCCCAGTATCTTTATCAGCCATTGGAAGAGCACGTGGTAGACATAGCCTGGATTGAGGAATCTCAATATTTATCTAGTCTCACTTCAGCCCTCCTTGCTGGCAGGGATTCACTAGTGAGAGCTGGCCAGAGACATCCTGGGTTAGGATCGGGCCTTTCCAAGCACATGCCAGGTCTGTGTTGAGGGCAAAAAACTCGTGCCAAGGAGGCAGCTCTCCCAAGACTACCAAAGCTGTAATGAACATTCCCATCTTTGCTAGGAGGTGGGTTCATGGACATGGCTTTCCTAGGGCAACTTGACAACATTTAATACAACCCTTCTGAAGAATTCATAGGATTCCCAACAATCCAGTTTCCAGTAGTGTATCCTATGCAGTTAAGATGGAGCAAATAAAAACAGCAAACAAGACGCTAGATTTTAATCCAAACAGTTCACCAATTACATGAAATATGCATGGTCTGGACACACACATTAAAAGATAGAGGTTAAATTTTTTCTAAGCAAGGCCCAGCTCTATGCTGTTTTTAAGAAACTCACTTTACATACAGAGACATAAATAGGTTAAAAGAGCAAAGGTGAACAAATGCCATGCAAACACTAACCCAAATAAACCAGAGTCACTATGTTAATATCATACAAAGTAGACCTCAGAACAAGGAACATTATCAGATTTAAAAAGAAATATTGTATAACTAGAGGCCTGGTGCATGAAATTTGTGCACTGGCGGGGGAGGGGGGTGTCCCTCAGCCTGCACCCTCTCCAATCTGGGACAGCCCTCTCACAATCCAGGACTGCTGGCTCCCAACTGCTCGCCTGTCTGATTGCCCCTAACCACTTCTGCCTGCCAGTCTGCTCACTCCCTAACCATTCCCCTGTCAGCCTGATTGACACCTAACTGCTCTCCAGCTGGCCTGATCGCCCCCCAACTGCCCTCCCCTGCTAGCCTGCTCACCCCTAACTGCCCTCCCCTGCCGTTCTGGTTCCCCCCAACTGCCCTCCCCTATCAGCCCAGTCACCCTTAACTGCCCTCCCCTGCAGACCTGGCCCCCCCCTGCAACTACTCTCCCCTGCAGTCCTGGTCACTCCCAACTGCCCTCCTCTGCAGGCCTAATCACCCACAACCAACCATCTTATGGCTGTGGGCACCACCATCTTTAAAGGCATGGCAGTTAATTAGCATATTTCCTCCTTATTGGCTGTGGGTGCTGTCATCTTTTGCAACAGCAAGAGAGTCAATTAGCATATTCCCTCCTTATTGGCTGTGGGTACTGCCATCTTTTGTGACAGCATGAGAGTCAATTAGCATATTCCCTTTGTATTAGATAGGATGGTAAGGAAGTACAATATATGCCTTCTAGCCATATATAAAATGCTGTCTACTTATCAAAACAAGTATGCATTCATATATAATTATGGTTCAAATATGTACATCTGTCTATATACCTATTTAGATACATTATATATGCACATGTACTCACATCATACCCAAAGGATAAAGTGATACCAAAGTATAATCATTCATTTGTTAGAGTGGGTAGGATTGAGGCCAATGTAATTTTTCCTTTTTTTTCTTTATTTGTTTTTATTCTCTAATTCTTCTGCCATTAATCCATTCTACCCCGCGTTCTCTAGCTTTTATCATGTTGACGTGTGCGTGTAATCCAAGAATGAAGCTGAACTGGGAATCAGGAAAACCCATCTTGGGGATTCAGCTCCAGTGGGTGTGGCCTTTGCGACACTGATCGTTGCCTTCCTGGAAGCCCGTCTCTATTGTTTTACCTCAGAGCATCCACCAGATGATGTCGAACCTCTCCCCTTGTTTGATTTCCACTTCCAACCAGGTGGCCAACCTCTCTCCATGGAGTTTCTGAGATTTTCTGTCCCCCCAAATATTCCGTTCTCCAGCATTCCCAGATCCCCAAGTCCTGGTGGCAGCCCAGAGCATAGATGTCCTAAGGTGTCCCAGAAAGTATGGGGAGATGGTGGCCGAAGCAGAGAGAAGAGGCAGCGTAAGGCATTGCTCCAAGCACTTCCTTTGCAGTAGAATCACGTGACATTTATAAGCGCGACGTTTATGATGAGACCCAAAAAGAAAACTGAATCCTTCATCCGAAACTTCCTACAATCTGAGTGCTCATCTCCAAGGAGCAGTGGAGGTTTCTAAGGATCGGCAGTCATGTACTGTAATCACCCTCTTCAGGAAATGATCCGGCCTGTCCAGACTTACAATAAATTTAATTTTGGGCCCAGTGTTCTAAGATTTCACAAAAGAAAGCAGATGGGAGATGCTACTCCAGGACTGCCCTAGGAGGGGAGGGGAGGCAGGAAGGAGGCCAAACCCCACCAATTAGAGCAATTCTCTCATCACCTGGCTCCTAACCCAGTGGGCTCGGGCACCAGCCCCACAGAATTTCAAATCTGACTTCTCAGAGTTTTATATTTTTTTGAAATAATTTCTGGGAACTTTTGATCATCTAAACTGAAAAGAGAAATCAAAGAAATCTGTTTCTCTGGAGTATTAATAGCAAAGGAATTTCTGGATGTTGCAAAGTAGGAAAGAAACATAGCATCTCAGTTTTGCTTGGCTTCAAAGCAAACTAAATATAGTTTTTAAAAAGAAGCAGGGTCCCTTACAGATTTTTGAAGGGATGGAATAAAGCTCTTTGCACAGAAAACATGACATGAAATTTATCTTAAAGGACATTCCCTGGGGTCTTGTCCACTTAAAACCTGCAAATGCGCTGTCAGGAGGGCGGTGCCCTTTACATCAGAAGCACACATGTCTAATCATTCAGGGAACTTGCCATCGATATTGCACAGTGATGTCCATCGATATTGACGTCACTCTGCTGTGATGTCAAAGCCCTGTCCCCCAAAGCACAAGGATGCTACAGATGTCAGTCTCTTCTGATGATTCAATATCTGGCCAGTGCTCATGAGAGCCTGAGCAGCATCTTATGTTCCCATAACTCAAACTCGGTCTATACTGCCCCGTCTGGTACTACCAGAACGCATGGGGTAACAGTGGGAGGCATGTTGATATGCAGGTGGCAAGGCACATGTGTGTACAGAAAATAGCTACGGAGGTGCAACTATGAGTTAGGTGCTTCTCCGAGGACCTAAAGCTATGCAGTGCCTGTTACCAAACAAATACGTAAGCCAACTTCTGACTGGGACGTGCTCTGGGAAAGAAATAAACGAGATGAGCTGATGGAGAGTTTTTTGGGGGGAGAGGGGTTAATTTAGAGATGCCTGTCAGAAGAAAAGATTCTGGGCTGGCAGTTGAAGAATGGGGTGCCGGGTCTTCCAAGAGCTGGGGAGAAGGCTGCTGCAATCGGACCGTATGTGCAAATGCCCTGTGGCCTCGGGGCCACCCCTTCCCCGGTCTCGGCACTTGCCTTTCCACACACACCTGCAGTGCCCTGCAGCAAGCACCAAACAGCATCTGCCCGGGAGGGCTCTCTGCTGGCGGCAGAGGGGGGGGGGGGGCCTCGAACAGGCCGGAAGTCCCGCAAGGTTCATGGAAGTCCATGTCCCTAGGAGCATTTGTCCAAACCCATAGAACACACAGCAGCAGAGTGAACCCTAATGTAGACTATGGACTTTGGTGATGACATGTCAATGCAGGTTCATCGATTGTAACCAAGGCACCTCTATGTGGGAGACAGCCATAGTGGGGGATGTCATGGAGGGGGGGTCATGAAGGGGGGTGTATGAGACTCTGTGCTTTCCACGCAATTGTTCTTATACACCTAGAATTGCTCTAAAGAGTGAATTTTATTAAGTGTGTCCCAGAAAACCTGGATGGGTAGAAAGAACATCCGTAACCGAAAACTCCAACAGAAACATATAGAACTTTAAAAGGGGGCCAAAAAATTGATCCACGAAGCAAATCTTCACTGTAAAATCTACCTTGGAAGGAATCGATATTGATGAAAATGGAAGAAAATCAGGACCTGTTGAACCGTGTTCTATAGAAAAGCAATCCATTAAATTGGCCTGAAGGGGTTTGCCCTCATCTCTTGGTGTAAATGCCTCTGCCTCTGTATAAATCAGATTTTTTTTTAAAGAGCTAGTGCCCCTACAGCTGCAGTCACAGAGTTCTAGGGGGCAGCATGGTAGGGCCTACATGTCCACAGTGTCACATGGCGAGGCCCGCCCCCTGCACCTGGCTTAGGGGAACACGTTTGTTCTCTCAACAAGCATTTGCTGGCCCCAGACCTGTTAGAGACGCCAAGAGGCTGTGATTTGGGGTGAATTGTAAAATCCCAGACCCTGAGAAGCCCGGCTCCAGCAGGCAACCCAGGCCTGGGAGGGGTGATGTAATAGGTCTTAGCCGCAGCCTCGGGGTCACAGAAGTGACTCATCTGCTGGGCGGGGGCCAGCAGGAGGCATCGCTGAGGACATGACATTGGGCCTGAGTCTTTCACAATGAGTCCAGTGGCTCCAAGATGACAAGAGGCAAAACTGTCCCTTGGGTGAGCCATGGAGGAGAGGAAGGAAAAGAAGACCAAGAAGGGCGGGATCCACGGCCCGGACTTTCTCCTCCCCGGCGGCGGGAAACACTGGACACACGGCGTGGAGAGTGCAGGGCATGAGGGTAAAGGCAGGGAGGCCACGGAGGAGGCAGAGCACTGTGCAGGGTCAGGATGGTGGCCGGCAGCTAAAAGGGAAACTGAGGAAGTGACTGGATAGAATGCAGCAGAGGAGGAGGGGAAGGATGGGGGAGGATCCAAGACTGTCTCTGAGGGACCTGGTCAATATTGACAGAGGTGGGCAAGTACCACGACCCAAGAGTAGAAATGCAGGAGGCGGTGAGAGTGGATACGGCAAGATCACTTTGTCAGTTTTTTGCAAAAATGTTGGCATCAGAATCCTTTCAATGAAGCCTTAAGAAATTTAAAAACAGAAACTAGTTGTTTTCATCACTGAGGTATCTGGAGAGGTGGAGGGAGGTTGACGGCCCCCACCCTGGACCCTGCTGAAGGTCCCGGATCCAGGCCCCAGCCCCTCTCTTCAGACGACGCTCAGCGATGGGCTGTTTTGTGGCCCGGGGCCCACAGCCAAGAAGGCTCCAGAACTCAGCTCAGGGGCTCCCGGGACCCTGCTCCACCTCCCACAGCCAGGAGGCTGAGGAGGAATGAGGACTTGGCGTTCTTGGCCCCCACCCCGGCCCAGCTGTCCTCTTGGCTGAGGACATCCTGAGCCACGGAAGAACCTCAGCCCCAGCAGCCGAACTCCCCTGAAGCCGCCGGCCCCAGCACCCTGGCTCCTGTCCTTGCTCTGGCTGAGTAAGAGCTTGGCTCTTTGCAGCTAGAGGGCCCGTCCCTCCTGCACGCCTCCTCTGGCCGACACTCACTGTTCAGAACCCCCAGATGCATCTGGCCCTGGCTGTGAGCAGACAAAATTCTCTGGGTTTGGTGGACAACAAAAGGGGTTCGAGGGAAAGTAGTGTTGCAGGGTGAGCTGATCGTGAATTCCTAACTGGCAGGTCCTGGTGGGTAGTCACACCCCAGGCATATAACTTCTTTCCTAAAAGGCTTCTCGTTGCCGTAAGCAAGCCCTGTCCGTTGTGTCTGTGCATCTAGGTTAACACGCCCTCCTTCTAGGACCTGCACATCACCTTAACTCTCCGCTAATCCAGTCCCCATCTTGCTTTCTCCCACCTCCATGTAGTGTTTCTTATGTTCTCTCCTTAACTTCAAATGCACAAAGGCGGCAGCAAACCTGTGATCTTTGGGAGCATCTGAGCTCTTGCTTCCCAGTGTATGTCATCAGACGGGTTCAAATAAACGCTTATAAAAAAATCCTACACATTTCTTACGTCAGCAAGACCTGGTTCAGGCCACAACTCTGCCATCAGCCAGCTGTGTGGCCTTCGGAAAATTCCTTGGCCTCTCTCAACTGCGAATCCTTTCTCCCCAAATCGAAGGTCATGATGCTGATTCTACATCAAAATGCTACAAGGGTGAAGGAAGGCAATTTGCCAATCCCTGTTATATCCTGAAAGATCGGTCCGGGACAGCAAGGGACCCATGATTCTCTCGTCTGTCACTTTACCTGCCCTAAGTAGCAATGACTTTCATTACCATCACCAACAGCCACCCTCCAAGCAACCCAGGAGATGTGAAGCAGGATGACACTGAAAAAGAGATGGGCCCGGCCAGTGTGGCTCAGTGGTTGAGCATCAACCAATGAACCAGGAGGTCGCGGTTCAATTCCCAATCAGGGCACATGCCCAGGTTTCAGGCTTGATCCCTAGTGTGGGGTATGCAGGAGGCAGACGATCAATAATTTTCCCTCATCCTTGATGTTTCTACCTTTCTCTCTCCCTCTCCTTTCCTCTCTGGAATCAATAAAAATGTGTGTATATATTTTTAATGGAAGTGGGATGGGCAGGACCTAAGAAAAACCTTGCCTCCTATTTGACCCACTGACCCTCACTCAGAGCCTATTTCCTCTTAAATTAGGTACAAGGGCCACAACGTTTTTATCTGTTTTCCAGCTCATAGTACTTGAGAAGTAACAGATTCAAGGAGGGTGGGAGGATGAAAAAGGAAAACCTACCAAAGAGGAAGAGACATAAACTCTATGAAAAGGAGATGCAAAAGCAGCCACTGGCCTGGCCTGGGACACAGAGCGATAGTGCAGAGTCTGCGATATAGCAATAGTGCAGAGCCTGGGACACAGAGCAATAGTGCAGAGCCCGGGACACAGAGCAATAGTGCAGAGC